>JAJOOR010008053.1:0-32514 GCA_036250505.1 Solanum acaule
AATGAGCTTGACTCTTGTTCTATGATGTCATTTTGAAATGGTTTGCCCTTAGTCCCTATTTCCCGTTAATTAATGTTGAATGTACTTCCGCGACCGATAAAGTGTGATGACAAGTTTGAGAGGCTTGCTTGGGGTTCCTTCGGGTTCCTCATTCGCCATGTCACGTCTAGGCCCTAGGCTTGGGTCGTGACATGATATATCACTATCCTCTCTATTATCGATTATTTTTTTCTTGCAATCTCACTTTCCCTCACTTTTTAAATGAAACTGCACGTTCATAAAAAATCCAACAACAAAAATAATTGGAAACGAAAGAAAAAATTCTTCTCCAAATTGAAAGCTTAGATCGAAATTGAAGAAGAATTTTTGCTGCTACTAGTTATTTCTTTTTATCTCTTTAGAAGCAAAACTTTTTAAAAAACAAATTTTCATCTATCTTTTAAATTGTAGCTACAACTTTGAAATCATATTTCTTTATCTTTCTTCTTTCAAATTTGGATTTTTCTTTCAATTTCAAGCTTGTTGGTGTCAAGTTTAGTATTAAAAATAGTAGGGTTTGAGTGATTTCTTCTATTGATGTTAATATCAGTTTTAATGAAATTGTAAGCTCAAATGGGGTTGTCAATAGACTTTCTTTTGGGTTAGGGTTCTTGAGAACAAAGTGACATTCATTTTTTAAAAAAGTAGTATTTGTTTCATAAAATAAATATATAAAAATAGCATTGTGACCATTAAATTAATGAGATGGATATGATGTAATTTTTTTTTACGTGGATATGATGTGTCATCCATGTCATATCGAATGAGGAACTCCGACTGACATAAGGGTTTAAAATTTATATTTAGTTTGAGTTGAAGTGTCTAGTTGAAACTTTGGAGAGTAGAAGGGTCCAGTTTACCATCCAAGTCAAGTATAAGGGTCCACTAGCCTTCAGGATAAGAAAATCAAGGCAAAACTTTAATTTGTCTTGTGAGGTAATTTTTCCATTATTAAGTTGGATTTACTATTAATTGACTTGAATTAACAACTCTGCTATTTCTTTTTATTATAATATAACTAGGTAATTCAAATCTTTCTAAGCTTTTGAATAACCTTCCCAATAATCGACTGTTACAAGAAAAAAAAAATCTTAGTAGGTTTTAAGAACATTTCAACAGAAATTAAATGATTTGACATTATCACATATCTCAAGAATTGTAAATATATAATGAATGATTAAAAATATCTTCATATCTAATCATTTTTATCTTTTACATAATTTATCATAATATATGTTTGATGATATAATTGTCTTGTTAAAACTAAGTGATGTTTTTATGTAGCGATTAAACATCATTTTTTCTATTTTTTTTTTTACATGAAAAGTATAGAATCTGATAATTTTTTGGTTAGAATAACTCCTTGTGAAAAAAAATTATGTAAAAGTTTTCCATAATCAATATTAGTTATAAATAAGTTTAGAACGTTAAAAATGTATACCACAACAACATAAATAAAATTTTTAGAGACAATCTACTTGTCTGGGGTCAAACGTTCACCACTTTTCGTTATTGTTACTTTGTTACTCTAACAAAATTTATAGAAGGAGAAAAATAAATTTGACACAACAGCAAAATAATATTGTTGACCCTTTTAGAAATTCATTCTTCATTAAACTACTGCTCTAAAGTTCCTTCTAGATGCTTCATCAATGCAACTTTATGACTTTTTCAGAAATATGTATGTATAATTATTGCATTTTGAAAGTATAAGTAGATTAAAATGTTGGATTCTAGACTCATGTTAAAGAAATATTCTCGAACATTAAAAAATTAAAAATGAGTCTAACCTAGATAACTCAAACGCTCAGCAATGACTTGGGACATGAAGGACAACAAATCTATGTTAATAGACATATCTTTTGTATCTTAAGATACTACTTTTATTTAGAGCAGGTTTTGCTTCATATCCTTCAAATTAAGCTTTTCAAAAATAGTCATAACTCACACCAAAAATATTTAGAAGAGTCGAATGAGAAGGAAAAAAAGAAAAACATTAAAAGGACTAAAACTTTGTCCAAGTGAGATCATATACATACCAAACGAAAAATAATCAATACAATTTTAAGAAGACAACAAAACAGCGAGAAAAAATACACATTAAAGGGAGTAAACTATGAGATATCCAATGATGATAACAAATCATTCTAACCAGAAAAGTTCTCATGTTTTGAAATAACATTCCTCAAAAAATTAACTTACACTTCAATCAACTTTCAATCCTTAAAGTACTCATAATATTCACTGATAAAATTTAATAAAAATAAATAACAACAACATAAAAATCAAAAAATATGGGCATGCAAAGTTATTAACTCTCAGAGGATTTTCGAAAGAACACAAAATGTCATCCTTGTATGTGAAGGAATGACGTTGTAGATGAAGAAAGATTTGTAAGGGCTTTTTGTATTATACCTTCAACAATTCCAGTAGAGAAAACTTGCTTGAATATTCAATTAACGTTTGTTATTTAATTTGTAGTAACAAATACTTATAACAATAATTTTGTAGAAACATAAACAACAAAGTTTAAAGCATGTACTCAAAAATAACAATTAATATTATAAGCATAAATTAATGACTGTAAAAAACATATCAGGATCTGTAACAATAGAATGAAACAGAACGGAAAAAATCGAGCCAACTGAATGCATAGTGGCCCCTTAAGGAAATTATTCCCCTCTAGTACCCGATGTTTAAAGGAATAGATCCTCTCATGATAGAACGATTTTATTCACCAGTGTATTAATACAAAAACAATAGTGTCAATGAGTCATTCAACAGAAGCAAAGTACACAAATATTTAATTGTCCAGAAAAAGAAGTTCAAAATTTTCGTTGTTTAAAAATGAGAGGAAATTCCTCTATTTATAGACAACAAGGGATAGTGTGAACAAATGTTTATTGTGTATTATTGAAAAAATTCACAACTCTTTGAAAAAGTTACAACCCTTCGGAAAGGTCACAACCTTTCATAAAAGTCACAATTTTTCATAAAAGTCCCAACTTTTCATAAAAATCGCAACTCTTCATAAAAGTTGCAACTTTTCATGAAAGGGGAAGACTAGTTTTAGAAATAAAATAAATTAAAAGGGAATCTTTGTTTGTGGTGGCGCCACGTAGGCGGGTCTAGGGTTCTCTTTTATATATATATATTATCTTTGTGGTAGTAAGCATTGGAGGAATAGCCGTATACCCCTGTGCAAAGGTAACCTGTGTTTTTCTTTTTTCTGTTACATAATATGGATGTGCATTTCATTCCATTTCCACCAAACCAATATACTACGTAAACATGAGAATAGGGTACAACACTAGTATTGCTGTGAACTGTCTCAGATAGATTACAATCACCTTTGTAAAATAGAAGCTACACAACATAATCTAGAAAGTTCAATCCCCCTACTCTGTCCTCGCACCTTTCACCTAGACCAAGAGTTTAGTAGACTCAAAACTGGGCAATTCAGGAGAACGGCAAATGAATATTTGGTTTTAACCGATTGTCTCTGCAAGTGTAGTCATGCTGGTCATTGCTAAAGCTTCATCATGTTCATTGTTTATAGTCAGATAAGAACGGACTACACTCAAAAGGTCCTCCATCATAAACTATCTAGCCATCCAACTTCAAAATTATGCATCCATGTCACTGATTGGACTCCAATCCCCTATAGAAGTTGTGCTCTTTAATACTTTTTGGAGATATCCAGCATGTTCGTACAATACATATTTTAGCCCAAATGTTACATAGGCTTACTGTTTCTCAACTTCTCTAACTGATGACTGTTCATACATGGTTGATTCCAAATGTTAGCTAGACTTGCTGTTTCTCAACTTCCTCACTGATGACTGTTCGATTGAAGCAAGCTAGAAATTCTTTATTTCCTTCAGCTCCCTTCAAAGGAGATTCAATCCAACCTTTGCATTGAAATCCATGGTTTTGTACCCCATTTATGATCCTCTCAATCACCTGCACAGCCGTAATAGTAAGCATCTCGTGACAGCAGTAGTAAAATGAGGAACTTCCGTTATAAGCAAGAGATGTGACTAAGTAAAAAATACTTTTTGTTCTCAGTTATTTTTTCTTGCTAAATGGTATACCAAACACAAAAAATAGTTTGATGATGGGAAATAGGGATGGGGATGTTGAAGAAATAACAATAAAACCAAGTGAGATTCCAGCATCTTCAGATTCCCCTTGAGGAGGTTATCGTGAAAATATCAACTTCATCGTAGTTCACACAGTGAAAATTCTTGGTACCTCTTTTGATGGAAAAAATGCTCCAACCCATAAAAAATGGAAAATCTACTAAAAAGATTGAGAACTGATGACTCAACCCAAATTGACTTCTCCAAGAGTTCAGCCATAAGGCACATCCCGAGCACAACATGCCCGTAAGACCTAATCTATTCCATGACCCCAAATAGGTAAAATCGAATGGAATGCAGCAATTTGTGTGTAAATCCAGCTCTTTGCTTTGCTGGTTAACCTATCAGTGGTTTTCCCATCCTACCTGAGTTGACAGAAAATTCCATTCTCTTTATCTAAATCCTTAATCTAGTCAGATTCTCACTTTCTTTCACCCATTGACAGTTAGCATCTATCCGATTCATAGAAAAAACTAAAACCAGGTACAAATGAAGAAATGTCTCGGAGACCTATTCACCCTTCATCCTGTGTTATATGCAGCCACGAATGTGACATTATGGGACTCAACCAGGGAAGAATGAATTATGCTACTAGATTGATTACTTCAAGTTGAAATATATGTATCTTTACACCCTCCATATCCTAATGTATGTGATGCATTTTGGCTGGCAATGGAAATTAAGAAAGAAGGATTTTATAAAACTTATGTACTAAAACAAGTACTCCCTCTGTCCTAGTTTATATGACTCACTTTCCTTTTTATTCAGTCACAAAAAGAATAACACATTTCTATATTAAGTAACAAGTTAACTTTAAAATATCTATTTTACCCTTGATGAAATGATTTGTAGCCACACAAATATCTATCACTTATTTTAGACCACAAGTTTCAAAAGTAGTACTTTCTTTCTTAAACTTTTTACCAAGCCAAACTCATATAAAATGGGACAGAGGGAGTAATAGTTATTTGTGTGGCAACAAATCACCTCGTAAAATGAAAAGTTTAAAGTTAAATAATTTCTAAATATAGTAAGGTATCATTCCTTTTGGTACATACTAAAAAGGAAAGTGCATCACAAATGGGGACAAAGGGAGTACACAATCAGTTTACTAACAGATTATTTCATATGAGAAACAAAATCAGTAGAGTGCTGAATGAAAGTTGAGCAGTCTTACTGGCTACTTCCCTCTGATTGACCTACTTATTTAGCCGAGGGGATTCATATTACTATTATCAATTCAAAAAATTTATGGTTGGCTTGGTTGGACTAAAAAGGAAGCATATTTTTGCCATATACACAAGCATTTGTTTGAAATAGCATCATGTTAAGACCTACATTAGGAGAATCAATCAACAAGAAAATGAGAGATCTTACATATTTAACATTAAAGTAAACAATATGAGCAATGCACCCATAGAATTTTTCACAAATTAATGTAGCTACTCATCCAAATTGTTGTCCAAAAAAACATTATAGCATGGATTCAAATGTCATTTCTTGCTAAAGGATTTTTTTTCTCCCACTAACCAAATGTTTTCTTGCCTTTTCATACTTTTTGACTGATTATAGTTGGATAGACTATCAGTTGCGTTCAATGTAGCCCATTGTCCCTCCTCAAAATAGCCAAGATACTAGTATCATTAAGCAAAAGTCTTAATATCCAGCTTTTTTTTTCAAGAAGAATAAATCCAAAAAGGTCTTGATAATCAGCTTTTGAGTAGGTTATAAAGCATCAAAAGTAAACAAATGAAAAGGCTGAGAAATGCTTACCTCTTGATGGACCAAGGGATCCCTTACAATTCCACCTCCTCCAACCTAACATGTTTGTAAAAGTCTACATCAAAAATACATAATTATCTTGCGAAACACGATAACTCTTAAGAACACAATAAAACCCAATGCCTCTTGGAAGCAATACCAATGCAAGAGACCTCAGGTAAGTGCAAATGACTGAGCTATCAGTGGAATATCTACAACTAATCATCTGATTGAATCAACAGCTATGTTGCTCAGACTCTCCAAAAAAGCCTGCCACACCTGTGTCAGATCCTCCAAAATGCAGTACTTATGGGGGATCCAACACACAACCTATGAGATTTCTAAAGAGTCCAAGCAACATAGATCAACAGTAGGCTTGAGAGACATATTGACTAAGCCGGTCCTTATACCCTATATTTCCATACATAGAATCCTTCACATGCAAAATTAATCACAAAATTAACATAGAGAACACCCTTAAGAGCAGAATGAAAGCCAAGACATCTAGAAAGTACTGACAAGCCAAGACATCTAGAAAGAAGTACTAACACAAGACTACACACGGACAGGCAAATGATTAAGCTTCAGTTGATCTGATTGAGGCATTACTTGGCTTAAAGGACATTGATAAGCTGATGCTTGTACCCTATATTTCCATATGCAGAATCCTTCACATCCACACACATACAAGAGTACCACCTCAAGAAGCTCATAAAATTGCATTTGCTAGGAGTGACTAAACTCAATTTAAGACCACTGAAAAAACTTCAATTATGATGAAACATCAGCAAAATTGGTTCATTTATCAAGTCAAAGTACTCTACCAAGTCTAGTCCAATCAAACTCCCCCCTTCTAGTATATTTGTTGCAGACAGCAGACCGATAAAAATATTACACTTCTAGATGAGGTCGTCACCAATTCAACATTGTATCAAATCAAGCAAAGATCCTACATTGATATCTCACTGCCACCATCAACAATAATATTTCTCACATGCTTGGTCCAAGAAAAGAATCAAATCCGCATAAAGGGGATGAAGGTCATCTTGTAGATCTAATATAAATAGAAAAAAGTGTCCTTTCTCTAATAGATTAAGCTTTTAGATGAAGTACTCATGCAATTAACCAATGTTAAATGATTGGTCAGCTTAGAAGGGTGACGGATGGGAGCAGTGAGGTAAGAAATTACTTAAATAGAAGCATCTCAGCTTTCATCACCAGAGACACAACATCCAATGTAATGTAAAACATGAAAAAGATGGTCACCAACGAGGTCCATCAGAGGTGTAAAACATGAATTTGCATGGATACACCAACCTTAGACTTGATCAATTTCCCTCTCTAAGCAAAGCAAATAAGAGCTTTGAGATTTAAAATGTTGGTAAGAAGTAACACTTCTATTTATTTACTAGTCTTTAGGTACGTGCGTTACACATGTACTCTCTATTAATGAGCAAAAATTTTCAAAATCATATAAATATTATGAAAAAACATGGTTGAGTTATAGAATAGAAGTTAAAGAGTAAATTTTTGGAATATTGATTCCACGACATAAATATATAACATTTCTTGTGTCTCTGGGTACAAGTATTTGCTTTTTCATGGAACTAGAAGCACATATTTACTGGTTTTCTTAGTTGCTTAATTACTATAGAAAACTGTATGCTTCAGTTGTTTGTAAAGGCAATTAGGAGAATGTTGCACCTGTAAATTTCTCTGTGATTTTTTGGCAAGGAGGAGCTTATTGGCTTTGACTTACTGCAATTTTTGAAGGATATAATTATTTTGCATAGTCCAAGTAAGGAAAGGATTTACAGAAAAAAAGTTTTAAATTTTGTTTAAGGTTGTTGGTCGGACTCTTCAAAATGATGACGGGAGCGTGTTGGATACTCAAAAGTATTGCATTTTTGGAGAATCTGACATGGGAGCGACAACATTTTTGGAGAGTCTGAGCAACATAGTTAAAGGCCTGAATATTAGGGCTTCCTACATTACTCAAATAAGGAAAGATTTAGGAAGAAAAATTTTAGTTGATTAATTACACGACAATTTTGCTCAATTTAAAATAACATTAATTGTTGGTAGAAAATCAACCTTTTTTTAACACTAGATTTAGGGGTGGGGGGGGATTTTATCCAACACACTGCATTTACGAAGGGTAAAAGATCTGATCGGGATCTCTGAAAAATGCTTACTTGGGATCTCCGAGCTTCAAATTGAGGTTTAATCAGAGTCACTAAAGTAGCTTCCTCCTTCATCAAATTGACAACTGCAGGCATCACCTGGATAGACAATGAACATTTGAGTATTATTAGGTATTGACGAAAATTGTCTATGTAAGAAACATAGCTGATAAACCATATACAAAAAATGGAATAGCCTAGATTTCTATGCTGAATCATTAATGTAGGAAACTACATTAAAACTATAACATTGGTAGCATTTTGGAGAAGAAAAAGTTTACCAGAAGTATCGAAATAAAGGAGAGGTCCAGAGTTACTAAGTCAACCTTTTGTGGGAGTTCAGAAAGGTATCTCAAGTTTGTACGCTCGATAACACTTACACGCTCATCTCGACGAATTTTATCTGACACCTGTGAAGAAATCAGCAAGCCTTTACAAATATAAATAACTAAATGATCAGCAATTTAAAGATTATCCGGGACTGCTTGGCCACTACTTAATTTCAAAGAAGCTGTTATTTAACAGCCAAAAGTAGAAGGAAAATCTTATTATTCAGGATTTTTTGAACTGATGAACTTAAATTCAAAGCATACTGGAAGTTTTTCAAAACGACAGTACATTCATACATTCGAATGGTTTCTTGCTCAATGCTCTATGATTTAGTGTGTAAAAATAATTTTCTTTAGGGGCGATCACTGTCACTAGTATACTTACCAAAAAGGGAACATAAAATTGATTCATCAAAACATTAACCATTGCTGCCTTATTCCACCTGCACCACTAATTTATGCTAGAAGTAATTTCAGGTTACAATTTCGAGCAGCTACAACTCAGCTTTGCTTCATACAGAAAACTACTTTACTTATGTTTTTTTAATAATGGTGGTGTTCCTAACTATTCATTTATGATTTATATCTTTGCAATTTAATTTTATTAATGGGTCTTACAATTTTTCCCTCCTTTTCTAACTTGCACATTGCACTAGTTGGCGATGCATTTGGACACAACGTTCCTTTTCTCCTCTATCTTTTTACAAATAAAATGATACTCGCTAGAGCTGCTCCAAGCCTCCAACAAGCATGGCACCATGTATATTCAACATCCTTTCCATTTTGTCTTCAGACGTCTCAAATTGGACAACTCGGGACCTTAACTTGTGTAATTGTAACCAGTAAAAGAAAATTAAAAAAGTAGAAGCTTTATGAGCATCAGCTTTTAAGTCTAGAGATGTTACCTGTCCATATCCTACATCAACTCCATAGACAAATGAAGCACCATACTGAAGTAAGCAATCAGTAAATCCTCCAGTAGACAAGCCTGAATCAAGAGCTACTTTTCCTGCGACATCAATCCCCAGGTTTTCAATTGCGGCCTCCAGTTTATGTCCTCCTCTGAGTAAACATCAACAAGCAAGTCAAAGAGCTGCTGAGATCTCTGCCAAGTATGTCAAAAATAAAAATATAGGCTCAGTGGAGGAATATTCACCTGCATACGTATTTAGGAATTTCGGCGATGATCTCCACAACAGCTTTATCAGGGATTTGAGTCCCTGCTTTGGTAACAACTTTTCCGTCCACAAATACTTTGCCTAAGCTAGAAAATTGTTGGGAGTTAGGAAGATGGAGGCAGAGTGACAAATGCAAACCAACCACTAGTTGGAATATATCAACTTGAAAGCAAAGTTTAAGCAAAGAAGCAACAATAAGTTGTCAGTCCGACATGAAGTAGGAATTTATAAATACTATAAGACGATTTGGATAAATTTTTGAAGTTGGAGATTAATGAGCCCGAAGAGGAGCTATTTGTGAGGTTGAGATACAAGACAAGAGATTAAGAGAAACTAAAGTGTTGGAAAAAGAAATCAGTAAGTCCTACATTGGTTGAGGAAATGGATTGCGGTTTCCTCTTGGACAATCCTTCCTTCATGAGCTAACTTTCGAGGTTGGGTTAGGCTCAGGTCCATTTACTAACATGGTACTAGAGCAGACAAAGGTTCATGCTTCGAGTCTCACGACCACCCATTATCACGAAGAATGTCCACATACTTAGTTAATAAAAAGATTTAGGCCTGCACTTGAGGGGGCATATTAAAGACATAATTAAGTAAATTAATGTGTGCTCTCTCAAACCGCTTAAAGTTTTAGGTAAGAGCACACTCCTATTTACAAATATTATGTCTATAATGATTATATTCTTCATGCTTTCTTCCGTATTATATTTCTCACATGATTTAAGAGCCAGATCCACCGATCCTTCGTCCTTGTTATTATATTTCTCAATGTTGTCCCCTATGTTATGTTGTCCACGCTCCAGTTGTCTTGAGCGAGCAGGAAAATGTTAAGTCCCACATCGGATGAGGAAATGGGTTGTGGTCTCATTATATGATACAAGGCAAAAGTACTCATTACCCCCCTGAACTTGAAGCTTTTTATACGGTGTACACCTAAACTAAATTCCGTTTTAATTACCCCCCTGAACTTGTTTATTCCTCCGTCGCGTACACCTTTTTCGTCCACCTGCTCCTATTGTGACTACACGCGCACGACAGCTGGCAAAAGTGGTGATGTGGATTTCCATCTGGATAAATAATAGCCACCTAGATAAATAAAATAAATTTCTTAAATTTAAAATTCATTGTTTAAAAGTTATTTTTGAATAAGGGCTGATTTCGCGGAACTCCTTCTGGATTTGGGTTTTTCTAGATGTGAAGTTGGTCGATCAAACTTCAAATTTATCTGAAATTCTTACCAAGTAAGTGTTAATCTTTGTTTCCTTTACTTTTCATTTACATTTTACACTATTTTTCGTTTAAAATATGCCAAATATTAAAGAAAAATGGAGATTTTACGTTTTTTTACCGTTGTAGCTTTGTGATGTGGCAAAAAATCACTTCCTCACGCGCCTAGTAGAGTGTGTTGTCAATTTCTACGCCAAGTGGACGAAAAAGGTGTAAGCGACGGAGGAATAAACAAGTTCGGGGGGTAATTAAAACGAAATTTAGTTTAGGTGTACACCGTATAAAAAGCTTCAAGTTCAGGGGGGGTAATGAGTACTTTTGCCTATGATATAATGATATTAGCAATCATCCTCTGATGAGCTAGTTTTTTGGGTTTAGTTAGCCTAACTTCCATTTCTTCACAGAAATAAAGGCATACTCTTCAATAAGACTACTTGACATAGATGAACAAAAATTCACATTCGAAAATAAATAATTAAGCATTGATATGTCTGTTATAGTATTATATTTCTTGAAACATGGCCTCTGAAATTCAATGTCTACGCTACTAGTGTGATGATATCCTTTTTAATGATAGCTAGACTATTGTTATACAGCCTCTACTCAAGTAATGCCATTCTACCTTGTAACTCATTCGACAGAGAATAGCATTCGAACTCTAAACAGGTCAAACCAAATTATAAGAACATAGAAAGGAAGTCTCTTTACTCTGCAATGAGAACAGTGAAAATCAGGTTTGATTACCAAAAGCTCAGGGTTTGAGCAATCCAGATATTCTACTTATCATATAGGAAGCATTCCAGGCACCCATAAAATTGATAGAAATTTGTTATAAAATTATATTTCTTGAAACATAGCGAGTAGATATCTGTTAGAGAATTATATATCTTGAAACATTGCATCCAGAAAATTTTAGTGACTATTCTACTAGTGTGATGATGTCCTTTCTAATGATAGCTAGACTATTTTTACAGACTACTCAAATAATGTTATTCTACCTTGTAACTCTTCCCATTAAGAATAACATTCTAACTCTAGACAACTCAAACAAATTGAAAGAACATAGACGAGAAGTCTCTTTACTCTGCAACAAGAAACACAATAAACAGGTTTGATTACCAAAAGCTAAATGATATTGAGCAATCCAGACCTTCTACTTATCATATCGACACTTGGCAGCAATCAAGACATCAAAAAAAGGTATCAAAAAGACTTGACGAATATCAACTACCTTGAAGGATCCATGATTGTATAAATGTCCGGCTGTATTGCTGAAACCTCTCCAGACACAATTCATCCAGTCTCCTTTTCCTAATGAATCATACAAACACTTAATCAATATGATGGTAGGAAAAGGACCGAAGATTATCAATAAATTACATACAAAAAGAGCTTTGACCTCTATTTGAGGAACACTAATACAAGCTTTGGTATAGTGAAACAGCCACTAAAGCAGCTAAAAGTGTGTAACAATCCCACGATATGTTCTGTAAGAGACTTCAAAAGAGAAATGAAGTTCTATCGATGATGCTCGAGTAACCTTAATTTACCTGTGGGGAGGAAAACTTGCAGGCCTCAAGGATTGATAGTTTTTTGGTGTCTACAGCGTGCTGGTGGTTATGGTGGGCCTGAGGAGGGGTATAGGTAGGCAGAAGAAGTATCGGGCCTGCAACTTGCCGAGGACATGACCCTAGATAGAATAATATAGAGGTCGAGGACTAGGGTAGAAGGTTAGTAGGTCGTCATTCGCTGTCTAGTTTCCCTGAGCAGTAATACTATTATTTTTTTCTCCTACTGTCTAAGACTTCAATTTTATTATTACATGTTGTTTTCCTTCCTTCAGTTTTCCTATTGATTGTTGCTGCTACTGGTATTCTTTACTGTATTTTCTTTTCCTATTTGTTTGATATGCTTTACTTGAGCTGAGGGTCTATCGATGGCAGGGGTAAAGCTGCATACACTCCACCCTCCACAGACCCTACTAGTGGGATTTCATTGGTATATTGTTGTTGTATTATTGTGTTCAATTGTATGAATGCAGTAACGAGATCAACATAGTATAATGCACTTAAAGTTGCATATCAAGAATGACATTTGTGTAGTACATATGTGCACAAGAGTGTATTTAAGTATGTGTAAACGAGGAAGCTTCTTGTATCCATTTACATATCTAACCAAGTATACAACTTAAGTGAGTGTTGGCTAAATTCATAGCATCAAGTAAAATTAGAAAGGGCAAAATGTGGTACTCCTTCAGTTTTGAAGGTGGATGCAACGACTCTAGTTAATGAAGTGGAATCATCCCTCTATGCAAATCTCATTTGTCACGTGCGTTTACATAATGCTATGTTGTTCACGAGACAACATTTGTACAACTGAACATAGCAAATCACATCTCTAATATAAAAATGCATTTGGCAAATGACACTAAAGTACAATAATAGAATGAGAATTGTCCAATTGAATGGTTGAAGAGACATCTAATAAGACAAGTTGTGGCACGTGCTATGTAAAAGCACAATTCTAGTCAACGTTTTTAGTACAGTTTCTGTCAATGCCAGTTAAGGATTAGCATCTACACAAAATAGTAAAACACAAATGCATCTACTATCTCAATTTTAAGCTAAAATGTAATGTTACCATTCTAAAAAAAAGGTTTAATTGAACCTATTTTTCTCAACTGATTTTTATTTAACTCTATCCTCCAGACACCCATTATGTTTATTGGTGTGTTAGTATTCAAATTGAATTGCATGTATGCAGTTTTTTTTCCATGTTATTGGGTTTTTTTGTTAATGAGAAGTTGGCAGTTGAGGAAGTTGAAGCAATGCACATTAGGGTAGAAGAATAAATTGATGATACTAGGAAGCAAGAAAGAGAGAGGATTACTTTTTCTTTGGTTGACCCTTCTCTTCAGTCACGGAAGCAAAGGCTCTTACAGAAAGATAATTGCTGATTTTGAACTCCAACGATGTGGCTGATCAATACAAGTACAATAATTATTATCATCAGATAAACCCACAAAGAAAGAGTCGAAAACTGCAACAACACTTTCAACCATTTACAAAGAGGTAAGAGTGCATATGTAAAAGAAGAGAAAAGTACCAGAGAGCTTTGGACTAGTGTATGGTAATTTGCAGGAGAAAAAAAAGCTATTGCTGAAACTGTAACAGCGAGATATTGGTAGCTTCAGCGCCATTTCTCTGACCTCTACAATTGCCGACCAAGGAAAAGGAGAAGATTAGGGGATTTTGCAAAGACTAGCTTCTTCCCTTTCTTTTTTTATTGGGTTTAGCGGCTCACTGGATAGCACAAGTCCAATAACAGCTCAAAGCGCAGAAATAGCTCCTTTTTTGGGATGTAAATTGAAAATTTTAGAAATAAAAAACATAATAGATATAACGAAAAAGGCTCAAAATTATTCCTGAATTATGCGAAATAGACCACTTATATCTTCTGTTACATTTTGAGCTCATAAAAAAACACTCACTATTATCTCTAGAGACCACAAACACCCCTCAAAAGTTAACAAACCAAATTGTTAATGATATGACAAGTCACGTGGAACTGATCTCTCCTAAGCTGCCAACTAGGATTTCCACTAACTCATTCTTGCTAACCATCAATTCATCCTCCCAAATTAGCAGTATTTGGGATACGAAATTTCCTTTACATTATGGAAACATTATCTCCAGTATTTGCTAACCCAATTTTTAACTCTCCAATATTTTTTTGATTATTGTACGAATTAAAGCAATCTAAATTTTTAGAGGTTCAAAATATTTCTTTCAATTCTTCTAGTCGATGCTACTGAGTCTTAAATATCAATTAAGGAAAGACCACATTTGTCAAGCATATGGGCTATCAGCTATGGCATCAATAATTTTCTTGTTTGAAAGAGAGATAACATAATTTTTTAAAAGTCAACCTCGAAAAGTTTGACTTTCTCAAAGTGATGTCTTCTTTTACGAGTTGTTTTTTCGGAAAAGGGTAAAAAAATGCATTAAATGTTTCTCTCAAAATTAGGGTTTGATTTGGGAGGATGAATTGATGGGTTGACAAGAATGAGTTAGTGGTAATCAGGGACATTGTGTTGGTGTGCGTGTTGTTAAATCAGGGATCTACAAGGTGGGAAACGGAAGTTCTGCTCCAGTTACGGGTCAAGCGCTATTGTTGATTCACATTGTTTGGCTTGTGTTACTTGGTTTCGTCGGACTGTTTGGGTTGCTATGATCGATCAGGTTTCGTTGATTACTTGATTTAGGGTTAGACTTGATAGGATGATTTTTTGTATAACATACATGTATATGTATGAGGGGAATATACGGCTAGATGATTTTAACTTTGTTCTTGTTTTTTGTTGAATTAATACAATTTTAGGAGATTTAGATTTTTAAAAAAAGTTAGTGTTGATCCTAGTTGGCAGCTTAGCTGGAAGTATCAGTCACACATGACTTGCCATGTCATTAAAAATATGGGTTGTTAACTTTTGAGGGGTATTTGTGGTTTATAGAGATAACAATGAGGGTATTTTTTAGCTCAAGATGTAACGGAGGATATAAGTGGTCTATTTCGCATAGTTCAGGGGTAATTTTGACCCTTTTTCGCTTTTTGTATAACATACTTGTATCTTCTATATGTATGAGGGGAATATACGACTAGATGATTTTAACTTTGTTCTTGTTTTTTGTTGGATTAATACAATTTTAGGAGATTTAGATAATAAAAAAAAGTTAGTGTTAATCCTAGTTGGCAACTTAGCTGGAAGGATCAGTCACACATGGCTTGCCATGTCATTAAAAATCTGGGTTGTTAACTTTTGAGGGGTATTTGTGGTCTCTAGAGATAATTGTGAGGGTATTTTTGAGCTCAAAATGTAACGGAGGGTATAAGTGGTCTATTTCGCATCATTCAGAGGCAATTTAATTTTGACCCTTTTCCGTAGATATAATAAGCCTCTATAGCTATAGTTTTGATAATTGTGTTTCATAGTTTTAGTTTTGTTTGTTATGAAGGTTGCAGTTTGTATTTTTCGCTTGCGAATATATAAATAAGGTAAGTATATACAAATTTTGTATTTATACATTTAGAAATTTTTCAGAACTCCGTTTGTATATTTCACTTACCAATATACAAACATGATAATTTATTATTATTTTTTCATAAATCGTATACAAATAGCTAGGGTAAGCATTTACAAAAAATTGGATTTATACAATCATGAACTAAATTATACAATTTTTGGATTTATACAACTCAAGTGAATTATACAAATCAGGCGAATAACAAGAATTAGGGAAACTGTCGCCATGAATTACATTTTTCTTACACCGTAGCTATAGTACCTAATATAGGCTAAATGTTTGCTATTTTGCATAATTTTCTCATGTTTATTTTTGGGAAAAATAAACAAATGGGATTCATTAAGTAAAGTATTTACCTAAATTGGACTCAATCTAGTATATTTATCCTGATTAGACCCACTACTTAAATTGGGAAATTGTGCATAATAGCAATTTTTAAAAATAAATGTTATAGCTATTGTAATATTTAATTCTACACGGTAGCCTATGTTTCGCGAATTTTGCCATTAGATGGGACCCACGCAGTTGTATATAATATATATATATATATATATATATATATATAAAATAAAATAAAGGAAGTTATGGCTTTATACAATTCACTTAATTCCCCTCTTTTCTCACCCCACTTCCTTCAATTTCTTCTAAAATCTCTGCCTAAATCAGTTTGAATTTCAAATCCCCGATTGTGGTATCAAAATTGTCTAAACGTGTTTAAATCAATTTGTTTTTATTTTTTTCCTTTTTTCCTCCCAAAATCTCTCCCCAAATCAGTTTGAATTTCAAATCCCTCTCGATTGTGGCATCAAATTTTTAGCTAACCACCTAAATGTGTTTAAATCAATTTGTTTTTATTTTTTTGAAAAAATTTCAAGTTATTTCATGAACTTTCATTTGAAATCTTCATTCCTACAGTTATACATGTATACATATACAATTGACTAGCCCATTGCGATTGTCATATACATATACAATTTACAGCTAATGCAATTTATATATATAGAATTCACACTTTAGTAAATTTATACATATACAAGTTCCAAGCTTATCTCATAGATCATACACATATACAAAATGAAGTAAATATACAAACACAATTTTCATAGATACCGACAAACTCGTATTGTATATATATACAAATTTAGAAAGAAAAAAACTGTTTCGTATTCAAATCTTACAATTGTTCAATTCACTTTATATAGAGCATATTAATCCATGTAATTATAGATGAATGTATAAACTACTTAACATTCCATTGTTCGATCATATATACAAATTGAGAAGAAAAAAATATACAAAAGAAATTTCATTCCATTGTTTTTTTTCTTTCTTTCCCGCTTAAAATAATGTCCGTCCTCAAATGTGTTCAAGATCTTTGTCGAAATATCACAATATGAATATTTACCATGAATGTTCCACTTATACTTTTTAAATGAATTATATTCTCCGAACCTATTTGATCACTTCAAAAATCGTATCATCCATCCTTACAAGTTACAAGTCATAAATCAATTCAAAAAAAATACGGGTGAGAGGATAAAATAGGGAAAACTTATAAAATTCACAAAATGACTAGGAGGGTTGTTACAATAAACATGTACATACTTGGACACCAAGTATATTAAATGGTTATCTATTTGCCGTGTATATACTTGGGCACCAAGTATATTGTACGAGTGACTAATTTACAGAGTTTTTGGCCAAACACATCCCTCAACTATTCTCTATGTTTAAACCACATCCTTTCACTATCACAATGGACAAAAAACATCCCTCAATTATCTTAATAACAGCAAGATTCATCCTTCAATTAGTTTTTGTCAAAAAACGAACGGTTGATCAACCCACAAATCCCCCATTTTATTTGCTCCCATTCTTCTCTAGCTTATAGTAGTAGTAGACAATCCTAACTAAACTGAATATGAGAGGTTTTCATCCCCGACTTCACAGTAGCAGCCCGGATGTTCCCATAAAAAGTGAGCAAAATATTTCGAGTAAATTATTTTTTGCCCTATATAATTACTGATCAGATAAACAACAGAATATCATAAGAAAAAAAATGTATAATTTTCTCTTTATTTCCTAGACAATGAGGGAATTTGAAGTATGAAGGTAGTCTATTTTTATTTTATTTTGTGTAAAATTGATAAACACTAGTTACTGAATTTTAAAAAATATAAAAGTAACAATTTAGATACATAAAAAATATTTTTTTGTTCCAATTTATGTGACACTTTGACTTCTTAAGATTCAAACTATGTGAACTTTTTATAAATATTTTACTTTGTATTTTTCATCATATTGACATGAGAAGAATTGCAACTTTAATATGTGAAAAACGCCACATATTTATTTGTCGTTAATTCTAGCTTCATTTACATGAAAGGAAATGAATTTAACTGTTAGTTTCTATCAAGAAAAAAAATGGAAGGGTGAATCTGGTCATTTTTAGGATAGTTAAGGAATGGTTTTTGCTCACTGTGGTAGTAAAAGGATGTTGTTTAAATTTAGAGTATAGTTGAGGGATGTTTTTAGCCAAAATTTCTTAGTTTATAAGGCATAATATGTTGTGTTTATATCTATCTCACACACAATATATATTGTGTATACATGTATGTTACAACACAAAATATATTATGTATATAACTTTCACATATAGCAAACACAAAATTCATATTTGTATGCATAACAAAGTTTGCATAATTGCACTCCATAGCAAACATATATATGTATAATTCGCTATACATATACAAAGGAATCAGTTGTATAATTCGCCATACATATACAAAAGAAAGCAGTTTGTATAATTATACAAAAGAAAGCAGTTGTATATTTCTGGGCAGAGAAATATTTGTATTGTATAATTATAAGTGTATATGACGAAGATATATGTATTTGCATGTGTATATACAATTTTCTCACTTTATACAAACATAATTGCAATTTATACATTTCGTTTCTGTTTGTATAAAGTGAGAGAGGCGAGTGAGCGAGCGAGATCTGGGAGAGTGGCGAGCGAGATCTGGAGAGGGGAGAGAGGGAAACGAAAATATATGTATATATATAATTTTCTCTCGCTTTATACAAACACAAACGCATTTTATACATTTGCGTTTTTGTATAAAGTGAGAGAGGCGGTGAGTGAGCGAGATCTGGGAGAGGAAAGAGAGGGGAACGAGTATATATACAATTTTCTCTCGTTTTATACAAACAGAAACACATTTTATACAGTTGCGTTTGTATAGAAAGTGAGAGAGGTGAAGGAGAGAACGAGAGTGGCGAGCGAGATTCACCTGGAGAGAGGCGAAATAGCAACAGTTTGCTATGGGGTACAATTAAATCAAACTATATTTATAGCATTTAATTTGAATTAATAGTTTACTATTATATACAATTTTCCCTATTTATATTACAATACAAAATATGTTTACGTAGATATCCATTTTACATCAAGTAATACATTTTATTTGGTTTATACTATTCGGAAAAAGATTATATCAATTTTTGAAATCTAAACGCTACATAAACTAGAAAATGATAAGTCGATTAGTCACTGCCCCAACAAGTAACTGTAGGGTACATTTTGGAGAAGGAATTGCACCTTAAACTTGGCTATTTTTTGTGAACCAAAATAGTGAATGTGGAGAACCAGAGACGCCCTATCTATCCCCAACGCTAGTATTTTAAATTTGGAAAACAAAACGATCATAACTGTGAGATGAGAAAATTCCATGGCTACTCTTCACTCTTGTTCCTTTTCTTCACTTCACAGCTTACCCTCTGTAACTGTAAAGTACTCTCGAGCTCAGCCAAGGATTTTGCGATTCAATTGCCGATCCAGTAGTGATGATAAGGAGGTCTCATTTGTTTTAGTAAATTATGTATATTTCTCTCTGTTTAGTAAAATTGCTGACAATTAATTATTCAGGATTATTTGCTGGATGCTCCTGTTTCAGTTGGGGACGGCTTTTCTTTTAGCGGAGGTTTGGTTCCAATTCCGATTCTTCAATTTTGATTATGGATCAACACTATATTCAGAATATCAATTTTGATTTCTTTTTGAGTAGGGAAGTATTCAGATGAGCCAAGTCCGGCTGATGAATGGTTCAACAAAGGAAAATTTGTACGTTTTTCCATCCTCGATCGAAATCACGCTGCATTTATTTGTTAAAATTCTGAAATTCAGTGATATTAATTTAGGTGAAAGCTTATCCGGTTTCTGGGACTGGGGAGAAAGCAAAGGATCCCATTTTTGGACTTACAATGGGTGGGAGTTCGCAGGCGTCATCTGATCTTTTCAGGTGAATCTGGATGATTTATTAGTTTGTTTGAGGGAGTTAGTAATCTTATATGTAGAAATTGAGGATGGGTTGTTTGCAGGGTTACCCATTGAATATGATTCTGTGCAATAGATGGTTTTGTGTAGAAAGTGGAAGCTCTAACAATTCTCCCATTCTATTAATCCACGGCTTACCATCACAGGTTACCATATTTTTTTTACCATTCAAACTAAGGTCTGTCTTTTGCTATGTAACCCTTGTCTTGGTTGATAGTTCGCTAACCATGCACCTCCTATGTTTTACAGGCATACTCTTATCGCAAAGTTCTTCCCATTCTTGAGAACAACTATCATGCTACAGCACTTGATTGGCTGGGTCAGTATTTCACTACTTCCTTTCTTGCTTTATCTTCCTAATTGTTTTCCATTGTCAATGCTACCTTAACTATGCATTCATACCTCTACAGTTAGATCAAGTGTCTATCTTTTTTCTTAAGGAATCCGTCGAGTTCCAGTCTCGGAATCTTCAGTATGAATTTCAAATCCAAAAGAACATACTCCCTCCATCCTATTTTATCTGACGGGCATGAAATTTAAGAAAGAAATACTTTTGAAACTTGTGGTTTAAAACAAGCCACAAGTATTTGTGTGGCAGGTAAAATGAGAATTTCAAAGTCAATATATCTTTATATACAAAAAGGTATCATTCTTTTGGGACAAACTAAAAGGGAAACCGCATCACATAAATTGGGTCAGAGGAAAAAACATATTAGAGAGGGACCATGTCTTACCCCTAAATGTGTTGCAACATAGAATAATGTTGAGAAAATGTTTACAAAAGAGATGTGGTAAGACTTCTTTACGTTTGTAGCTTTCAGAAAGGCGATTTCGGGGTACCAAATTGATTATAGAAACATAAGTTTAATTAGTCGATTTATTAGTGAACAAAGAAAAATATTATCAAGATATGTGAATAGATTAACCTTGAAACAACAATGATTAATTACTCTTACTATAAAACAAGCTCATTTTTTTTTTATCTTTGTTACCTTTTCTCAATAATGAGAAACAATTTGAAAGAACCGAGTCAAGATAATATTGTACATGGTTAGCATTAACCTATGCAACCCAAATAATGAAATCTTTAGTTGTAAAATGGTCCTTGGCTGTATACCAATACTTCACGATTCCATTTGATCATTTTTCAATGCAGCTCTGACCACATGTCTTTGAATGTGTTTCTATTTCTTATGATACTTAACAGTTTTAACAGTGTCTCCATGTTATCTTCCGTTCTAGTTTTTCTACTATTCTTAAAAGATAGTGTGAATCACATCAATCCATGATCTTGTCAGGCTATATGAATAGTTTTACCTTCTCCTTACAGGATTTGGATTCTCAGATAAGCCACAACCAAAATATGGATTTGACTATACATTGGATGGTAAGTCATAATTTCTATCCACCTAGTAACTATGTTGATTGGACTCTTCAAAAAAATATCTCTGGGTGTGTGGCAGATCCTCCCAAAGCTATGTATTTTTGAAGGATCCTACAACCCAACCTAGTAATATAATAATATGATCAGATTATTACGATGTTGGAATCTTTTTTCAAAAGAATGAAGAATTTCTCCCTCCTTTTTAACATTCAGTTTTTCATTTCTGACAGAATATGTGGCATCCTTGGAATCTGTGATCAATGCTCTTACTGACAAAAAGGTTACTCTTGTAGTGCAGGTATGTATATATGTGTAAAAAAAAATTCTTCTATAGGACCACCATGCTGTTTAAACTTATATTCAAAACAAATCTGAGCCCCTCCACCCCACCCCATCAATTAAGCGGGAGGCAGTGCCCCCCGCCAGTATGCCTACTTGCTCATCCATTTGCACTACTTTATTTGACTGTAAGCATCTAACTTGCACTGAGTTGCTTTTCTTGTGAGATCTGATTTGAAGAAAATCTCTGCTTTTGCCTCTCTTACAGGGGTACTTCTCACCAATTGCAATCAAATATGCTAGCAATCACCAGGAAAAGCTGAACGGCCTAATACTTCTAAATCCACCAGTAAGGATTAGTCAACACTTAACTGCAATCAGTACATGCATTTATTTGCTGAACATTTTTTTATCATATTCTGCAGATAACTTAATTATTCTGTAAATTATGAAATTGCCAGCAAACAAATATATGATGGTTTTCTCGTTTCCTAGGCTGGAGGCCTTTCCTAATTCTAGGACCTTGAACCATATTATTTTACACTCTTTTCAGACATAAGAAAGATAGAACTGTCTTAAGGTTGACGTTAGTCTTGTTTCTTCAACTTCTTTTTCTCCTTCAAATTAGTTGAGTGAAGTAATGTTCGGATTCACTAATCCATTTTTTTTCTTGGTTTACTGAAGCTTACTATAAATCATGCCAAACTTCCGTCAAGCTTATCTGTTCTGAGCAACTTCTTGTTGGGGGAAATTTTTTGTCAGGTAGAGAGGATGCAAATATTTTCATGTTTGTTCTGCTTGCTGACATGCATGTTTCTCTGGACTCATCCTTGGTTTTAAATCTGTTGCTATCAGGACCCTCTTAGAGCCAGTGATAAAACATTGCTGAGTTGTGGTCCTTACCAAATAAAAGAAGATGTGGCAATGGTTTACAGAAGACCTTATCTCACATCTGGTTCTGCAGGGTTTGCATTAAATGCGATAACCAAGGCAATGAAAAAACAACTTAAGGTGCACTTTTTTTTATCCATGTCTTAATTTTCTAATTAATTAGTTTCAGGCTAATCCAACTCAAGTTCAATTTTCAATTGTTACCAGAAAAGTAATACGTATCCATAAGTATCTCTTCTCAGTGCTAGCTGGCTAGAATGTTGTTTGTCCTTTCTTTTCTTCTCCGACCTGCCTCAAAGGACGGAAGCACGTGTCCTTTGTGTTTCTTCTTTTTTTCCCTCCCTATTCCATTGTTGAAGGCATCTGAGAGAGGGTGGGGATTTTTTCTTCTGGGAGCACCATGGAGCTCACAAGGTATAACAGAAACAACGAATTCTTGGACCTGATTTTATGGTGGTTTTCTAGCTGAAATTGTTTAAATGGAGTTAGGTAAAGAAACTTTCAGTAGAGGTGACGATTAGATGAGTTGGTAACAAAATGCTTCTAAATGTTAGAAAACTAAAACTGATCTTTTTGGGGAAGGTCTAGAATAATTGTATAACAATTACAAACAGAAATAATTGGTGTGAGGGTCTCCCTTCTGTCTAACAGAAGAACATTCATCATCCTGCTGGCGAATTTCCAGGGATAACCTGGTCAAACTGATTTTTTTATATCAATTATACATTTTGATTGGCTGCAAACTTAGATATGCATTAATGGAAAGGAAGATCAAGATATACATTTCTTGATTTATTCTCATCAACTTACTTGTAGTAATAGTATAGATATAGAGGCTTTGACATTGATATCCCACAGCTTTCTAGTATTGCATCAACTGAAGGACTGACAGCAGCATTTGACACAATCACATCTAACTTCCCATATTTCTGGAAAATTACAATTTTCAATTAACAAAGTTGGATCAGATGACGTAAAACAACATTAACCTCCACGAAATGTAAGCACAGACCAAGAAGTGTTAATAAAAGGAAGACATGGAGTAGGATATCGGAACAGATTACAACTTCTCTCACTGATTGGGGAATCACAATCAAGACTAAATAGGTTTTAGTTATGCAGAGCTTGGACTTCCATGTTGGAGGTCTCAAGTTCGAAACCCCTTGCCAGCGAAAGCAAGGGGTTTGCCTTCTGGGTCGAGCTCGTCGCACCGGGCTTGCCTAGTGCGGGTTACTCTCCTATGTGGTTTGCGAGCTATTGCATAGGAGCAGGGGTTTTACCCTGAGCGGCTGCAGGTTTCCCTTATCAAAAAAAAAAGTTATGCAGAACTTGGAACACAAATTTTGTCACAATTATTTTAACCCTTGTTTCTGTTCATTTCAAATGAAAACTTTAAGATGCCATCTAAAATTCACAAAATATTGAGATTTGTAAATCCAAAATCTACTTTACAATCCAAATTTCTCCATCCAGATGGGAATGGGAGTGTGCTTCAGAGAGCTATATTTGTCAATAGAAATCCCATAAGTTGATTATGCGATAACCAATCAATTCTCTTCTTCCTATTAGTCTTGTAAAGAAGAACAGAAAATGCTGGATTTCAGTTACTTTATTCTATCTTCCTCTTCATTTAAGGATATATTAGTCTAAAACTTCCTAATCGTCAGGGCTATGTTGAGGACACAAGAGCAATACTTATGGACAATAACTGGTCAGTCCAGACAACAGTTTTCTGGGGACAAAGAGACCGCTGGTTAAGCTTTGATGGTGTAGAAGATTTCTGCAAGGAATCAAAGCATCGACTAGTTGAACTTCCTATGGTAATGAAACTATTTTGTTGCTCTTTTTCTTGGGGTAGTATTACAAATGCAGAGCATTGATTTCGTGATGAATATCATATTCTTGAATATGCCTTCTGAACCCTCAGTAAGTTAAAACGGGTACTTCTGGTCATTTGAGCACCGCTTATCAGAAGTTGATTCGTATTAACAAGTTAAATATTCTTTATATCTTTCTTGTGTTTCAATGTGTTATTGGTTGTTAGAGAAAAGTGTATTTATTTTCTGAATTATGCAGTCAGGACATCACGTTCAGGAGGATAGTGGTGAAGAATTAGGTCAACTCATTGCTGGAATTGTTGGAAAGAGAAGCAGTTTGTGATTGTCATAAGATCTAATCTATGGATTAAATGGGTAGTCCATCTGTTGATATATATACACATTAGTGTGTTTGCTAATTGTACAACATGATGTATATCTAATAATGTAATGCTGCATGAGATAACACCAGAAAATGGTTGAATTTCATTTTTTCAGCTGCTTGACAGCTTTGTATTTCCACCAATTGTTTCAGACAGAGAATGAACTACATAGTGAAAATCATAAATTACTCTGGCTGTCTGAACTATTCTATTTTTTTTTATACATAATTGGGGCTTATAAAAATTGACAATGTCCCTCTGTTATCATGGCCACTTGAAGCCCATAAGAATTATCTCAGGTTTCCAGAGCTTGAAGACAGGAATAACCGTAATTTGTGTGTTTCAGTCACTTCTTTTGTTTCACAGGCTGCTGAAAGGGATCAACCCAACATTGGTCTTCTCTGGCAGCTTTTTTCCATCTATTCTTGAATCTTTCCAATTCAACAAGAGATTGTTTCCTCACCTGCAAATGACTGGGTTTATCATAACATGGAACTAAACTTGGGCATTCTAATTAGTCATGTGCTTAGTCGCTTCATAAGCAATTCAACAATAGAAGATTGTCTTATTGCATTGTGTCAGTGGTGTAAATACACTACAACAAACATGCTAGAAAGACAGTGGCAACTGCAAGGACAAGCTACTAAGGTTCTTGAAAAAGTAAATGACTTACAGCATTTCTTGCATCAGATGGATGAGACTCTGGCAGTCCCTGCAATGATATTTCAGGTAATTCATTTTATTCAAGAAGTTGATTGTTGAAAGCTAGTTACTTTTAGTACATACCATTTTGTTTGGTGAGCTTTCCTGTTTAGGAGTTGTTCCTTGTTCTAAAGTACTCTTCTACATAGAAAGACAATGGATTTACTGAAAAGATAGGAGATGTTCAATTGTCTACTGTAAGTTTATCCCCTTTGGTTTTTTCTGGACATACCTCATTTTCTGCACCACCTAATGTTGGAAGACCATAGTGAATCAAATATTCTGAGTCAACAATCCCAACATTAGTGGTTCGGTTCCCCTATGAAAAATAATTACAGATCAAACAGGAGAGTAGACGTGTTTTTTTTAATTGATGATAATTTCTGAAAAAAGTAATTTACTGGTGCAGGAACTGATACCTGCGCACAATATCCAAGCTGAAAGTCCACCCCCCATGCATGAACGAAGTCATTCTGTAATATCAAACTTACCAAATTCAATAAGAAATTTGGTGTACGACTAGTGTGTTAAGATCTGAAAGCATACCTGAATTATGTACCAGGCACAGCGCCACGATGCTCTTGAAAAAACAGGAGCCATCATTTCCACCCACCTGCATGTGAATTCAGAATTCAAAGATGGATATGAAAGATCATGTGAAATGAAACACAATTCTCTCTGCCCAATAATATAATATTACCCAGTGCATGGAGGTTCAGTACTGTCTCCATAGCATCTCCTTCCAGGACCCTTTATGTTTATTGTCCTCCTGTTTCAACCATAAGAGTACATCCTTTCAAGAAGATCCAACTTATTACTGATAAACCAGTCACTGATCATGAAATTAATAATACCTGTGCACTCTTGACCCCTCTTCTCGCGCTGTAAGTTTGTGGTGAATTTCTGAAATATCTGCATCGATTGCTGGTTGTGATATCTGAAGACCTTCTTCTTTTATTATTGATAAATATCTGCAGGTGGAGATTATTTTTCTGGTTGACATTTAATGGCTCTTAGTATGAAGATATATCTTTATAGCCCTATAATTACCGTCCAGCATTGAAATTTTCGACTCCAAGATCTTCATCCCAGAGGAATATGTAAGCATACTCTGCAACAATATCTGGGTGTAAGAACCTCTTGGCAAACCACCTAAAATAACAAGAGAATAAAGAGTCAGTTAATGCTTTTACCATTATAGAATAACCTGAGTGAAATATGCGGAAAACAAATATGGATAGAGTTGGGCTTCGATTTGAGAATACACACTCTCAACTCGGAACCCACAATGTCTAAATTTTGGATCCGGCACTATACCAGTCTGACTCTGAATGTAAAGGCTCATACCATTTAGTTTGATTAATAGCAGAAATGTGAATAGCAGTGCTACTCCATTCAAGATCATTCCATTCATCGAGGAGGCCATCATAGTGAAAAAGCATAATGACAAAATCAGTATGCGGAAACTGCAAATGAGATAGTATTATACTATTTAGTTAGATCGCTAGGATGAAAAATGATGAATATCTATGGCGTCTCACCTTCTTTACAATTTCATTTACATTCTTTTTCTGCTTAATTCCGACTGCCATAGCTAGTAAGCTCATTGGTGATTTTGATTTCTACAAGGAAAACAAAACATTACTACTGCCTCTTAAAGTTAAAACTAAAGATAAAAATAGTTTACAGGACAAGCAAATGTATAATCAGTCATATACCCTTTTATTGGGGGGACCCCAGAGCGGATGCATCTCTAAATCAGAGGTCTTAGCCACAATACCTCTGGGTAATGTCTCACTTCCTTCAGGCCTGCACTCATCCTATAATAACTTGCACATTAATTAATTAATTACACAACTAATTAACTCATTTCTTCACAAAATTTAGATGATCCCAACCTCACACATCGATCTAGGTTTCCTCATTCTGAAGGCTTCAACCATTTCCCATCCTATTACTTTCTGTACCAATTAACAAAAACATCCATTATATATACTGTGGAACAAGAGTTATGTCAAAGAAGAATATAAATAAGACTTTTCAATCTTGTGGTGTTAAATTAAAGTTATGTCAAATGTATAAAAATGCACCGAAACATGTTACGTGGAAAGTTGAAATTAAAGTATTACTAGAGTAATTCATTTTTTTTTTGTGAGAGAGGGAGTATATATTACTTACCTCTTTACATTCAGTGATGATGAAGGTGCTTCCTATAAACAAAGCAGCGGAAAGCAGAATTGCACAAGTTATTAGGCAATTCCAACCTAACAATTTATTTTTCATGGTATCACAATTTGAAGCCATGGGAACGGTGCAAAATCCATTTTATATATATAAGGAGAGAAAAGGGTGATGCAATGCATTTACAAGTATTTCCAATATGTATGCTTAATAGAGATCAACGGGAGATAATAGTGGAAAGTTGCTTCAACTCTACAAAAAGTTAGGCCAAATGGCGGAAAGTAGAAGATATTGACTGCTCATGGATGAACTGTTATGTCCAACCACGGGACTTGTTTTTTTTCTTTTCCTTTCCAAATAACCACAAAAACATTATTTTTTTTCATGGAAATATATTACGTCATACCAGACACACCCTTAGTTTAAAATAAATTTTTATTCAAATCTAATGTTGTGTAGAATTTAAACGACTCACTCAACAAGTTTATCGTAATCGTGTAGAGATTAGGGGATCTAGTATTGATTGCCACGAGGTTAGGAGCCGCGATCGCAAGATGGGTTCCACGATCACGATTCATGACGAAAGGGGTATGTGCGAATATTAGTTTTTTTCCTAAATCGGGATTAAGCATTTCATAACATATTTTGAGTTCTACACTAGACATGATTTTGGAGCTTTTTTTGAGATTTGTCGTGGGTGTACCAATCTAACCTCCTTATTCTTATTTAATTCATGTCTGGGTTGAAAATTGGGGATTTCAATCCCAAAACTAGGAATATGGAATTTGAGATTTGAATCTCGAATTATATTTCAATTTTGATGAAATTTGATGTTTAAGACCTATGTAGCTATGAGTATTTCAATTTTGGAAGAAAGTTTAGTTTTGACCTAGGGGGATGGGTGTAATGACCCTCCAGGTCATTTATGTGTTTATGTCTTATGTTCGTTGTTTAGAGTATTCTTATAGTAATTCCAAGTCATTTATGTGTTTATGTCTTCTGTTCGTCGTCGAGATATGTGAATTTATGTGTTTTGGAGCCTTTGAACCTTGAATGATCATTTTTATCAAAAGTTCACGAAGATGAACTCAAAATTCAATTCTGACAATTTCATCAGCTCCGAAAGAGTCATTTTAGACTAGTAACATGGTTGAGGCTTTTACTGTGAGAACATGTGATAAGAATTTTAACTTTCAAGTTAAGGCCTAAGTTTGACTTTAGTCAATGTTGACATCCGTGAGAGGGCGCAACGTTGCGGTGACTCACCAAAAAATAGTTATCTATTTTTAAAAGAATTAAAAGAATTTTAAAAAGGAAAAAGTGAGTAAAAAGGAGTCGCCACCTAATTTTAGGAAAAACTAGGAAACCAATTAATTAATTAACTTTTAAAAAATGTTTATGAAACTAATAGATTCTAGGTAGGGGGTTCAAGTTATTCCGAAGGAAAGGTGTTAGGCATCCTTCGAAATCCACAATTGTGGGTCCCGACTGAATTCATTTTTTCAAATTGATGAGGAGATAAAAACAAATATACAAGTATAATAAACATGTGATATACACAAGTAATAAAATAAAAGAATAATGTAAGAAACGGCCTAAAATTTGCCTAACATCGATATATACAAGATAATGAATAAATAATATAATTTGAACTTCATTCAAATAGCTTCAATGGGGAGCAACTCTGTGTACCTGTAAAGATACTTAGTAAAAGTGTTAGTAATAAATAAATATGAATAATCAAATAATAACGTAAAAATAAAAATCCGTCTTATGAACATGGAGGCCTTGAAAATCAACGGTAATTTCTTCATCGGCCATTTTTAACAAATAATGTATATGAATTTAAACTAAATTTCCGTCTTTTAAAATAAGGAGGCCTCCAAAATCAACGAAGAGATTTTTTCATTGACCAATTTTAACATTTGCTAAAAATAACTTAATTAAGAACAAAATGCATCAAATAAATTTCAAGCAACACAAATAGAGCCCAATGTAAATGATACTCAAGCTATCTAAAGAATAACAACAAATATATAACACATCAATAATAACAAAATAACAAGGCAAAGCAATAATATAAAGCTTTAACTAAAATAAAATAAACAATTCAAAATTTAACAAAAATGATTTTCAACAAGGAATATCATTCAATCATTGAACTATAAATATCACATTAAACTAGCAAAGGATAATATAAAGTAAAATAAAATGACTTGTGAGCAGTATCCAAAACATAACAATACAAATTAAATAAAAAAATATATAAACTGTTATAAATAAAAGGAAAATATTAAACTAAAATAACACAGAAAAGAAAAGAGAGAATAGTAAATATGTTTTTGCTTCTATCTTGTATATATTTATTTCACATAGAATGGAATGCTTTATAAGCCTTCAAACTTAAAGCAGTATACTTGCTACAGTGATCTACTTGGCCTCCAAGATGAGTGGGCTCCATCCACATGTACATCCAATTTTACAACATAAACCACTAATTCAAACAAAATAAAAAATGGCCAAACATGAATAAAATAGAATAACAATAAATGAACAAAGTAAACACCTAGCAAAATGTGATACGAGACGGTAAAGCTCAACAAAAATATCATAACGGAATATAACAAATTCAAATCACCTTGACAAAATAAAATAAATTCAAAATGACAATCATTGTGAAGAATCGGAGCATAACAAAAGTAAAATAAAATTAAACCAAAAAAATAGTGAATAATCAAATAAAAAGATGAGTAATGGAGACAAACAGTGAGGTTTCAACAGCGTGGAGTTGGCCGAAAATGGCTGAACCTTTGAGCTTCGCCGGAGTTGGATTATGGAGCTTCGACCTCGCTGGTGCAAGATCTGGTTAACTGGTTGTGATTACCGGCGATGGAGCCACGCCGGAGCTGGAGTCGGAGCTTCGAGCTCGCTGGTTCGCGTGAAAGCTGCAATAACAACCAAAAATAAATCGTGAAAGGGAAAGAGGAGGGGGTCTGGTTCGTTGGTGGCTGTTTGGACGAGATGGAGGATGGTGGTGGAGGAACGGCTTCAAGTGGGTTCTCCGGTGGGTGTGTTTTGGTTATTTCTGGCGAGGTTCTGGTGGTTTCCCAGAGGTTCACCGGAGATGGGGCTGTGGAGTTTTGGTTGGACGAGGAAGATGGGATGAAGGTCATTGCTGGTTGTTTGTTGGAGTTTGCTGGTGTGGTGGTTGAGGAACGGTGGCTGTTTGTTGTTATTTTTTAGTTAGGCGGTTGGAAGCTTCAGGTGGTTGTGGAGTTCGCCAGAAAAGGGACTGGAAAAGTGGGTTCACTGGTTGTGGAAGCTTACTGCTCTAGCGCTTTGTTCATCGGAAAAAGGATGGGGGTTTTATGTTGGGTTCTCTGGTGGTACGGAGGCAGAGGAGAAAAAAGGAAAAAAATGGGGTCTTTGGGTGGTCGACTTTGTTACTGGAAAAAGAAGACAAAAATGGGGATGGGTTTGCCGGAGCTTGGCCAGAATCTAGAGTGGTGGTCATCGTAAAAATAATGAAAAGTGAAACCATTAAAATCTGAAAATTGTCAATTTTAATCTAAATATATTTCACCATCCCGTAACTTAATGAACAAACTATTCTTTAAATGGGGAATTGAAAAGCACCAATAGTACAATATCACTATCTTAAAATCGTGGGTCAAAATCACCGGTTAATAAAATATTTGTGTATGAATACAACAACATACAACCCACCAACAATACAATATTTCTCCAATAAACCCAAACCCATTTACTTTCTAGCGTACAACAACAATAAACCCGATACCCGATCTATGTCCTTCTTCTCCAATGGGAAAAACTAGAAAAAGAAACACATCATCCCAGGATGCGTGCTACTAGAACCAAACGACCCCACCCCCGTACTTGCCCTCGTCTTCTTCACACGAAATCATCTAGAAAACTCGAAAAAAGTATGACTCCGACTCGTGAACATCAGCAACGGTGCCAACAGTGTCCGCCATACGCGTCGTCCTCCTTTTCTGCAACAGACGTGTCCCCATCCCTTTTCCCCTTTTTTAGAAATTGCTCATCCTTTCACTGTTGGCCTTGGAAAAGACACAAGAAATTCAAAATTTTCTTTGAATTTTCACTCGATTTTCCCCCCTAATCTGCTCCAATTTTTCCCTATACGTACTTCCCTCTTCAACGTTTAAAGGACACTGATTTATTACCGAAAAATAGTCAAAAGAAAGAGATTGGAAACAAAAAAAATACAGTGATATGGATTCATAAAAAGAAATCGATTTTTGTAGTTACTAAGTTAAGAGTTTCGAGTCTAGGAGTCTTGTTTTTGAAACTTTTTGTCGGAACTTTTCAAAGCAATGAGAAATTTAACTTGAATGATAATGGAGATTTTTTTTCCCAAAGATGAAGAACATTGATAAAGAAGAAGACAACTAGTTTTTTTTTCAAGTTTATTTTAACATGTGGCCAATTTTTATTGGTCAGTGTTGTCTAAAAACTGCACCCACGCGCCTAACATAGGTGAAGTCACGGACTCAGCCACATAGGTCAAAAAGTGGTAAAAAATTAATTAAAAAATAAGTTCGGGGGGGGGGGGG
>JAJOOR010008055.1:0-21483 GCA_036250505.1 Solanum acaule
TCTTAAAGAAATTATTAATTTACCAAGATTATCTGAAAAATAGGCATTCGCTCCCCCCCCCCCCCCCACCCCCACCCATCTTATGCAAAAAATATTTTACCCTTGTCATTTTAATCCTCCATTTATATATAATATTTTTATTATAAACTTATGTATTTATAATTTTTTATTTAAGTTTGTTAACATTATAAGTAGAATAACTCTTTAATAAGTTTGTTGCAAAATCTAATATTTTTTATTGTAATTTTAATATTACATTCATTAAGTATTATGTATAACTATTAAATCTAATGAATGTATTATGTGCATGCATATTTAAGTTTCACTTATCTCTGAGGAATAACACATTAACATGCTATTTAACTTAGTCTCCATTGGCATTTATGCCCTCCAATTTTGTGTGTATAAAAGTAGGACACTTAAGATTATATAAAGTTGAAAAAGTAGACATACGTGCGCTCTACATGATAACATAATATGTGTCCTACATGACATAATACAAATCAGTTTGAGTGTATGCCACGAGAATTGACATGTAGGACGCGTGTGTCTACTTGTTCAATTTTTATACAAGTTAAACTTTTCTACTTGTGCACACCTAAAGTTGGAAGACATATATATCACTTCAAACTAGTGCCGGCAAAATGGGCCCATATTTTGGTAACCCACCCAACCCGCCCATATTTTAATGGGTTGGATGAGTGATTTTTCATATGGGTAAAATATGGGTTGATACCCATATTCAACCCATAAAAATATGGGTAAAGTATGGATTAGCCAAATGGTTAAGTTTTCAACTTTTGTTCACTCAAAATTCATGATATCACTAAAATTATTGTAACTTCTCTTCCTTTTTATGTCTTCTATAAAACTAACTATTCTTCTCTATAATTGAAAAGATGAAGTTTGGCCCTCCAAAAAATATATATTTTAAATGTACATTTCTTTTGTTAATTATAATATATATTTTTATTTGTTTAATTTTATATTAAATAATAAATAATAGTGTAAAATAAGAAAATCATGTATTAGTATTGACATTGCTTAAAGTGCATTAAGCATGTTTTAGTCCTAAAATTTAAATATTCATTTACTTTGAAATTAAAATATTTTCCCCTTGTTATTACATAAATTTATTTTATATTGAGAAGTTATAGGAGTTTTTTTTTTTTTTACTTTTATGATACAATATAACTAAATAAAGTATTTTAAACAATTTTCATCTAAAAAAAGACTCAAATATTTTTTCCATGTTGAATTCTTAAGTAGAGTACTGTTTACTCATGAAAATATGGGTAAATATGGGTAAACTAGTATTTTACCCAATCCATTTGTTACCCAATCAATTTTTACCCATATCAAATATAGGCGGGTTGAATTATTACGCATTTTATGTCAACTCATTTTCAACTCGCCCAAATTTGACCCAACCCGCCCATTTGCCATTACTACTTCAAACCAAGATAAAAATAACACATTTATGTATAAACATATTTCTTATTCTCTATTATCTATGTAGATATACGAATTTTGATCGTAATTAATGAAATATTTTTTAATTATAATTTAAAATTTCTTTATAAATATAAATAGATAATCTTTTAAGAAATCTTTATAAAATATATCTTTAGTTTTATTAATTATTTTTATATTAACCAAACAGGTAAGCCACTAAGATTTTCTTACCTTTTTTTAAAACTTATATTTAAATCACCATGATAATGTTATATCAATATTTAATTTATTTTTTATTCATTTATATATAATATTGATTGAAAGAATATATACATTTTTATTTAATTACAATTTTTATAACAAATATTTAAAATAGTTTCTCTTTATAAAATAATTTTAATATTAAAATGCATTGATACTTATCTTTTTTTTCATAATTAGGTGCATTGATACTTGTCTTTTTTCATAATTTGACTCTCAAAAATATTTATAAAAAAAAAATTAATCATACAAAATGTACTTATTAATACAGTAACATTTTTCAAATGAATTAACCAAATACAAATGATTTTTTTCAAAAAACTTTTCTGAATAATTATTTTTTAAAAATATTTCTTAAAATAAGCCTTTTATAACAGAATCTGTATTGCCTCACACAAGTTTAAACCCTTCCGCCCCATAGCCATCCCTATAAGGATTAGGCTAGAACTTGAGGCAGGGGTATTTTGGTCCTTTACTGCGCAGCGTTCTCTCTTCTTTCTGCTGCTTCTTCTTTAATACGTGCTTCTCACCATCAAAATTTTACGTCGCCTTCGCCTTCATCTTCATCAGATTTGTTTGGTTCGTCTCTTTTATCTCTTGCCACTTATTTATGTATGTATCTTCTTCATCTTTTGGTTTACTGTTTCTGTCGGTGCTCTGTTTTTGGGTTGTGTTCTTCGTTTAATCGAATTTATTTCTTTTCTGTGCGATTTGGCGTCTTCGGATGTATTATGTGTTTGTATTTGAGAGAACTGAATATAGGGATTTTTGGTTCTTTCGGGATTTGTAATTTTGAGGTTTTGGGCCTAAAGCCGTGACTTTTAGGGTTGAGCCGCCCGCCCTTGCATATGTATGATGCATATTATCATTGTTTACTCTGCTTTTAGGATTAAATTCTTGTTGTTGTTGTTGTTGTTGTTGTTTTAATGTCGTTAATCAGATTCTTTTAATTTACTAACTAATCTACTTGAATATCTAAGCAAGCATTCAATATCAATTCGTTTAGAATACCCAATACTTCCTGTGATTGATAATTTCTGTTAACTTAAGACCACTAATTAGCTGAAAAGACAAATCTTTTTTGGGTATTGGGATAGTGTATGCTAATGAATTAACTTGGGAATGAGGCATAATTTATTGATCTTTACTTGGGCATGCACTGTGCTTGGAAGAATATAAATTGTAACAAAAATTGTGCTTACAAGAATATACTGTCATTACATTTTAATGTTTTGGCTGGTATTTGGTTATCTTCTTAACAATATTATCTCTTTGTGCTATTCTTCTCTCCAGGTTACTGGTATAGATTAACGTAAACTCAAAAAGGGACTTCTCTTTGTTGAGAGCCAAGATTATGGCATCCTCTAAGAATGAAGAAAGTGGTGCTCAGGATGCAGCAGAAAGGATTAAGGCTGCAGCCTTGTCAGCTGCAAAAGGTTTGAGTCGTGCTCAGGCTGAGCGTGCTGCTACTGCTGCTGCTAGAAATGTCAATGCATATGGCCAAAAGGAAGAAGGACCCAGCCGATGGCAGGAAAGAAAAGAAGCAAAGAGGCAGATGTATTTAATGAGTACTGAGAAACAGGTGCGACTGGGTGAAAGGAAAGACAAGCCTTCAGGTTCCACTCCTGTTGCAGCTTCACAATGTCAGAAATGTTTCCAGGCAGGGCACTGGACTTATGAGTGCAAGAATGAGAGGGTGTACATATCACGACCATCTCGCACGCAGCAGCTGAAAAATCCCAAGTTGAGGATGAAAGTTTCAGTAGCCTCTGATCTAGAAAACCCAGATATTGAGAAGGAGATGAAGAGTGAAAAACCTGTGAAGAAGAGTAAGAGGAAGCATAAGTCAGATACAGAGTCAGGGACTGATAGTGAGGCTTCAGTGTTTGAATCTGGCAGTGAGGCGTCATCAGTCACAGGGTCAGATGATTCTTCTGGGGAAAGTGACTCAAGCGACAGTTCTTCAACTGATTCAGAGGAAGAGAGGATGAGGAAGAGGAAGAACAAGAAGAAGAAGCAGCAGAAGAAGAGAAGACACCGGAAATACAGCTCAACATCTGAGTCCTCTGATTCATACTCAGATTCCGGGTCTGATTCTGAAGGGAGGACTAGCCATAAGAAGAGCACCAAGAGACATAGCAAAAAGCGGTGAAGCATTGAACAAGATGAGAACTCCATATGTGGTATCTGGTCCTTAAAACTTGAAAATATTCATATTTATGTTCTATTGTGATAAAAGATCTTTTGAGCGATGCACTTAAGATAACTAGGATTTTCCTGTCTCGAATGAATTATGGTTTTGTAGATTGTCATAAGCTTATGTTGTGGCTGTAGAATTCGATGTGGCAAGAGTTGTCTCTTGTTTTAAATTTTTCCATGTGCTAGCTTACTCATTTACCAGCTGTTATGTGTCTATTTTTCTGTTGCTTGCTTGAAATTGTCTTACTCGTTTCACTTTCCTGGGTTGCCCTTTGCTGGGGTTGGACTTCATTGGTAAAACTTGTATCATGTGGTTTGACCGTTACTTGGTGTTAGTTGGACTTGCCAATAGAAACATTTGATGATTTAGCAGTTGGTAAGTTTTCATGATGTCTTGCATACACATATATTGTAAACATTATTCCTCAATCATTGTTCATTTGTTGAAATCCTAGACCAATTGCCATTGGTCCAAGCAACAGGTTCTCAGTTGGACAGATTCTAACTCTTATATTGTTGAGATTTATCAAAGAAAATATCCTTGGGACGAACCAGATCATCAGGAAGTAGAATATTTTCTCTTTATCTGCATATCTTGAAAGACGGAAAAACATCTACAAATAAAGATTTCTTTTTCGATTCATCACTGCCCTCATTCAAGAATAGTCTTTGATCCAATTCAGGAGTTGATAGAACTGAACCCACATTGTTCATTTTCCAATCTTATTACTTGCTATAAATAAAAATCAAGTCCAATCACTGCTAGAATACTGAAAGATAAATAGTGAACCATGATCAACTTTGATTTCATAGAGTTGGAGGGCTCTCTCTCCATCCATCGAGTCAAGTAAGTTATTATCGCATATCTTCTTCCGCCTTTTCCTCCTTTCTTCTTTTACTTTTGGGACTCTTTAAAGTTTAGGGTACTAGATATTCAATTGTTAAGCCGTTCAAAGACCTTACTCTTTATTGGTTTCCTGATTCTGTTTACAGTAACAATTAGTATGGTAGTTGCCCCTCTAGAGTTATGGTTAGTGCTGTTGATGAGTTGTTTTCCTGTCAGCTGAGCGAGACATTACCATGCACTTCAGGATGAGACAAGTGATTTGTCATTACACTAAAGTCATCACTCCAGGTCAAATCAGTGATTTGATTTCAGACTTATAAGGCGCTTTTTACTGGTCCTCCTTCAACATGTCTCGTCAACTTACATATCTGATGCTCTAACTTAAATCTGTGAAGATCGAGGTTATGCCTATAGTTGCCCAGTATCACTGGCAAGGATAATTTATTTGCTGATATTACGTTACATCTTGTGTTCAGTTACAAAAAAACGATATTTACCTCCAAGGCTTGGGCGCAATGACCCTCGTGTGTGATCATTATTATGTACTTTGTTGCGGAAGAAGTTTCATAGTATGGGTTTCGTTCTTTTTTGTATGCAGTCGAGACTACTGATTGTGCACACCATGTTTCCTTGCTCTGCATTGTAGATATCTTGGTAATGCGATGATGGCTTCTGGATTGCAGATTGCTCTTTAGAAAAATTGCAATGGTATTCTTACAATGATTTTAAATTTGAAGAGACAATACAAGCAGCACAAAAATGATTGCATCACTATGTGAGATTTGTGTTGGTGTTTTAGATTGTATAAACAAGAGAGAGAGATTGAAGATGCTATTGGTATTTTCATAGTAAATTTAAGGGTGGTTAAAGGTTGTTTTAGTGGGTTTCCAACGACATCAATTAAAAAAAGTTCACATGGTGTGTCGATGATTATTTTGGGTGCAAACCTGATGAAGTTTAAATTAATTATAGGTTACTTAACTATTTTTTGTTGCCACTAATTTATATCAATATTTTTGATATTTTAAACGCAAAAAGTGGATTTAAATATTTTTTAGTTGGTTTTATGACAAATTTTTGTATCAAGCGAATAAAGCTATTTGGGGTTCGTTCAGAATAATCAAAACTTTTGAAGAAATTTATATTTGCCTCAAATCACATGATAACTGTCGAGAACTTTGTGAATCTGCTTTTGTTAGTTACAATGTCTTTGATGTACTTAGCATATTTTGGTAACCCTTGTAACAATGTCCACCAAAGGAATATTTATGTGCACTTGCTTAAGTAGAGGACAATGTCTTCACAAAATATATTGTGTTTGTTAATCATCAAAGTACATCTATACTCAATGAATTCTGCATTTTTTAATGATGACAAACACATTTACCTATATAATTCCTTTTATCATGAAAATAAGAGTTATTCATGGTTCAGAGGCACATTAGACCCACACAAGTTGATTTCACTTATTCAGAAAATAGTATGAACTTTATACCTCGTTATCAACACAAGAACACAAGTACTCTCCATAATTTTTTCCCTTTTCACATCACCAAAAAGCTAGAAGGCTGAGATAGTTAGACATAAATGTAATAAGAAGGGCTGTTCAAAATTGATCTGTAACAGGTAAGTCAATTGCAAAATTGACTTATCGGCTTATTAGTATTGAGTTAATGGTTTTACGGTTGGTGAACGAATTAAAATTTTATACTTAACGGTTTATTGGTGTGGGAATAAATCGTTAACTCGTTAAGAGATATTTTACTTACATTTTTATTCTTTAGTATATAAAGTACATATTATTAATCCTAGAGCCCCATTTAATATTTTGTCGCTCCTTATATGACTTGATACACATTTGTGAGTTAGATTTCTTACTAGTCTACTAGCTAGCTAATCTTGATCATAATATACGAACCTTCACTTCTTGTTTATAAAAAATTATATTTGAAATATATTTTAGTCGTGAAATATTAAATTGTTGTACAGGTAAAAATTTGCTAAATAAATGTTTATGTTCATGCATCCTTAAAATTTGGGTTTTCATGTATTTCTCATTGTGATTCACAACTACAAAATTACTAGTTTAAGTAGAACTAGAAAAATTATTTTGTTTGATGGGAGATCAATATATTTGTGAGTGAATGTGAAAAAAGAAAGCATGAAATGATTGAGCCAATACTTCGTTTGTTAACCATCAGATAATTATCAATCCGATACCAAACCAACCGATATCTTATTAATTGACTAGCGGATTAGTATATTTAAAAATCGATATTCGATAACCCAAATCATTAAGCATAATTATCAACACGATCCGTCCGATAAGCAGCCCTAGTTCAAATTTGGCCATCCTTCTGCCTATTAAATAAAATATGTCCTTGACATATTAAAAATTGCTCAAAAATGTTTTCTAATTCTAAATATATAAGTCAATAATTGTTTTTACTGTACTTCAACAATTATTAAATTTCCTTTTGATTTGTAACTTTTTTGGTAAGTTCTTAGTTGTTTTTCTTATCTAATAGAAATATTTGCTTTTATATAAGCAAAATAAATGAGTTAACTGAAGAGTGGTGGATTTACACTCATTTGAGGCTCTTTTCTTGTGATTTTGTGGCACTCAAGTGGATAAATAGGCTAATTAATTATCCTTTGAATTGTGTTGTTTTAGGTACTTTGATGATTAGGAAAGAAAACAATGAACAAAAATGGAATAGGAGCTGAAAAAGAATAAAACTTGGTAGAAAAGAAGTCTTAGGTATCACACTTGCGAAAGACTGTTCACTTAAGTGAACTAGTCAACAAAGGCAACCGTCCGCTTAAGCGAAGACACGGGATTCGCTTTTGCGAATTGGGACAAAAAGGCGGAGGTCGAACAAACCTCAGTTAGCTTTTGCGAACATCCTGCCACTTTTGCGAAGCCCGCCTTTTCAGACAGGGGCATAATGGAAAATTATCAAACTTTGGACCCAAATTTAGCAAATAGAGTTAGACTTAGGCAATTATTCATCATCCAAGAATTGTTAGAGAGGGAGGACATTGTAGAGAGATAAACACATTAAAAAGTAGACTTCCTAGTGTTCTTGATCTAGATGTTGAGACATTGAAGGTAAGTTACCTCGCATTTCAGTTGTGGATTTGAAAATTGTGTTCTATTTTAGTACTCCCTCTGTCTCAATTTATGTGACTTACTTTCATTTTTAGTAAGTCCCAAAAAGAATGACACATTTCTATATTAAGTAATAATTTAACTATAAAAGGTCTATTTTACCCTTAATGAAATGATTTACAACCACACAAATTTCTATCATTCATTTTGGACCACAAGTTTTAAAAGTCTTCATTTCTTTATTAAACTTCGTACCGAGTCAAAGTACCTCACATAAAATGGGACGGAGGGAGTAATATATTTTACCTTTCTTCATTTCCTTGTTCTTAATTGCTAGAAATATGGGTGTAATGACTTGTATGAAATTGAGGCTTTTGTGCTAGAAATAAACAAATCTATTTGGGTGTTTGATTTATTGCTCTATTACTTTTGTGATTCCTTGTTTCCATGCTTGATTTCATGAAATAGGTTCATATAGGTTTCATGTTTGAATTTATAGGCTGAGAGTGCATGCTCAATCTTAGCTTTCGATCTCTAGTCGATGCTCGAAAGATATTGATTGGAGTGGAGAATTAAATTGGTAATTGTATTTTGACTTTGAATCTTGAATTTCAGATCGAAAGATGAAAGTTTAGGGTTTCATTGTTGGGTGCAAGGCTTCATTTAAAGAGATATCTAAATTAAGGTAGCGGGTTATTTTGTATTGGTGTGATTGAGACCGAAAGGAGATATCACAATAAAATACTTTGAGATCGAAAGATAATTAGCGTAATTGAAGATGACCTAGCCTACTTATTAGTGATTGATCTTGGATTGAATTGCAATAGATCGTTGAGTGTTAATTGAACCTCAAGTTTCCTCAATTCTCTTACATCCCTTTCTTCATATCGTCTTTGTAGAAATCTCACGTCTAGGATTGGAGAAATCAAATATTGTATTGATGAAAATAATATTGAGTTACAACCTCCTTATATAGGGAGAATTGTAGAGTCCTAAGTTAACTATACTTAGGATCCTATTACAATACATATTACTACTATAATAATAATAATAATAATGCAATTATAAATAATCTAATCCTAGTCGTAATATAATCCTAATTAATATAAGTAGTCTAATCCTAGTGTGACTCTAATTCTACAACAGTGCTGTAAACTCGTTAGTCAGCTTCGTTGGACCTGTTCCTTTGACATATTCCAATCGTCAGCTTCCTTCTTCATCAACACTTGCTGCAGACACGTCAGTCAGCTTCGTTGGACTTGTTCCTTTGACATGTTCCAATCGTTAGCTTCCTTCTTCTTCAACACTTCCCCTCAAGCTAGTGAGTGGAGGAACGGTTACTCCTAGCTTGATTAGAATATGCAGAAAAAATACTTTGAATACCTGGCAAAAACTTGTTTTGTCAATACTTCGGTATGAATGTGATGTCTAGTCGTTACTTGTGATAGTTCATCTGCAGATTGATACGAGTAGTTCCACTAGTAAAAACACTTAAGAACAGTATGATTATTCCTACCACATATTTGACATGACTCAATGCTATTTTTTTCCTTATTTTCACTTTGGAAACTTTTATTGTTCGGAGAACCTGGTCCATATTGACTGTTCTGAGAACTTGTTCCCTGTCCAGCAAGCTTGAAACTTGTTTCTCTGGAGTTTATGTTGTTGTTTCCTCTTCCCCTGCCTAATATGACAGTCCTAAAGGTCTTGTATTCGAGACTTAAACCTCTAGCAAAATTAATTACTTTTGTTGCTTGAATGTAAGATTTTTCCAAGCATTCCCACATCTCCTTGGCAGTTGAGCAGCCCACAATTAGGTACATGCTTTCTTCGGTCAAGGTGCCTGAGATCCAACTCCTTAGCAACACATCTTTCTCCTTCCAATCATCAATGGTGCCACTATCTTTTGCATCCTTCTTAACCGCTACAACTTCCCTAGCAGTTTGTCCAGTGGAACAACTACTTTTACTTGGTTCATAGATGAGATACGTTAGTTTCATCACCTAAATCAATTGAGATATTTGTGTCCTCTTTATGAGGTAGTTTGCTGGCTTAAGTTTAATGGAGCAAGCGACAAAGATTTGGTGAAGTGAGGAGGTTGACAAGGTTTTGGTAGAATGGGTCATAGCAATTTTAACGTGTGGTTGGTTTTTTTTTTTTTTTTTGATCAATACTCAGAGAGCGGAAGAGCTTTTATGCTCTGATACCATGTAGAAATCTCACGTATAGGATTAGAGAAATCAATGATTGTATTGATGAAAATAATGTTGAGTTACAACCTCCTTATATAGGGAGAATTGTAGAGTCTTAAGTTAACTATACTTAGAGTCCTATTACAATACCTATTACTATTATAATAATAATAATAATAATCCAATTATAAATAATCTAATCCTAGTTGTAATATAGTCCTAATCATAATATAATTCTAGTCGTAATATAATCCTAATTAATATAAGTAGTTTAATCCTAGTGCGACTCTAATTCTACAGCAGTGCTGTAAACTCGTCAGTCAGCTTCGTTGGACTTGTTCCTTTGACATGTTTCAATCGTCAGCTTCCTTCTTCATCAACACTTGCTGCAGACACGTCAGTCAGCTTCGTTGAACTTGTTCCTTTGACATGTTCCAATCGTCAGCTTCCTTCTTCTTCAACAGTCTTTGCCCCTGTTAGAAGTGTAAGTGTAAAAATTGTTTTCTATTTGATAATTTTGTAACTTGTATGTTTAGATTAAAACTAGTATCTAGTTAACCTTTATCTTTTCAATCGCCGTTATGTGGGATTTGACCTTGACTCTTAGTTGGGTATTTTTATTGATGACGACCGCTCGCTCTTTTGATTAGTTTTGAGGAGTGATTTGAGCGTTATCATTAACATGTGAATTAACTTGAATATATGTTGTTTAATAATTGTCTTAGTTATAAAGAATGGGAATTTTATTATGCGTATACGTCCACACAAAAAAATAAAAATTTATTGAAATTTCTTTTCCTTTAAGATATTTTTTTTAAGAAAGAGCATAAATACGGTGTTACTTAGCATATAAATTATACGAAAATCTTAATAGCTTTAAAAGTCTAAATTTGTTACGTAATAAAAAAAACGATATATAATTAAGATGCTAATTAGTAGAAATAAAATGGATTAAAAAAACTGAGACGTAATTTATTTGAATTTGAAGGTTAAAAGAATTTTTAAAATTATTTTGATGCTATAAAAATATAATATTTATAAATTCTAAAAAGATTTAAATACTAACTACTAGTATTTAATAGTTGATAAATATGATTTTAGGTAGAAGGAGGCAAATTTGAATTATTTTCAATAGGTTGAAGACATTTTTGACAGAATAGGTGGAAGGAGAATAAAAGAATGACATTTTCAACCATTTCTAATATATTAAAGTCATTTTTGACCCTTTTCCACTAAATAATTGAAGAAGATTGGATCTCTTAATTGGAGGCGTCTGGAACGGTATCAGTTGGAGTTTCGATGACCCAAACGTATTCATCCTCCCACATGTCCAATCTTTTCTTTAGTTAGCAAGTAAGCAACATCTTTATCACTAGTGCAACCTTCATGTTGCTGTCTTCACCTCTTCATTTTTCTCATTCATGAAGTTGTAGTTACAAAAGAATGATTAACTTCATGGTGCTCATTAATGCTAGTACAACTTTTACGAAATATTACTTACTATCCATGGTTAGCTTGGATTGTCTCAGAAGACATAACGCTTTGGGATGCAAGGGAGGAAGAGTACGCTAATATGGCTCTGCAAGGCAGATAGATGCACATGTTTGAAAGATGCTTGTTGTGGAAATGCGGATGTTGAGGTGGATGTGTCGTCATACTACGAGAAAAGATTAAGAATGAGGTTATCCAAGAGCAGGTGAGAGTGGTCTTTGTGACAGACAAGATGAGGGAAGCAAGACTGAGATGGTTTGGGTTTGTGCAGAGGTGTGTTGATGCCTAGTGAGAAGGTGACCGTAGAAGATATGCAAAGGAGTCGAGGTAGGCCGAAGATGTATTGGAGAGATGTGATTAGACAGGACATGACGCAACTTCATATTACCAAAGAGATGACTCTAGATAGAAAGAAGTGGAAGTCACGTATTAGGATAGAGAGATAGTAGAAGTGGAGAATTGTCTTGCCTTCCGAGGGTTTAGGCTTGTTAGTGTCTACCATAGTACTAGTCGTACCCTTGTAATTCTTGACATATGCTGTTAATTGTGTTATCAATTATCACACTATTTTACTGTTGTTGGTATTTTTTCTTGTAGACTTTGCATTGCTTTTCTAATAAATGCCTATGCTTTCTTCTTCTTTTACTTGGGCTTGATGCACTTGAACTGAGGGTCTTTCAGAAACAACCTCTCTATCTCCATGAGGTAGTGGTAAAATTTGCATACACTATAAACCCCAAACCCCACTTAGTGGATTTTCACTGGATTATGTTGTTGTTGTTGTTGTTTAAGGCAGATAGATGCACATCATTAATAGATACAGATGGTAATGCATTGGTCTGGGCTAAAGATATTTCCGGTCAATGGGTTTAAGCCCCAGAATTTTTAGCTTCAACGATCTTTGATCAGTTTCAGTACATTTAGATGTTAAACTAGAAATAATGAATTTGGGCTGGATAGCTCCCCTAATCTCCCCCAACCTCCTATAAAGAATCTTCAGCCTATTTTCCTGACCTAGAAGGATTTGGTATTCGTAAAAAGAAAAAGAATAAAAAAATTAGCAGCGCCATAAATGTTATTTACAATATCGAGGGGGCCTGGACTAAGTTAAATGGGCAGTAATTTCTACAAAATTGCATCAGAAGTTGCTACAAAGATGAGAGTGTCCGTCTGAACCACTCAGACAAACGTCTCACTCTCGTTGTTAACTCGACATTTCTTCCACAATATGACTCGGCATTTGAGAGCATCACCTCAATGTCATGTTTTATTCCCTCCAGACTCCTATAGTAATTGTTCTCTAGCCTAGCCTGAATAGTTTCAAGTGACAAGGGAACAGGAAACCTGCAAATTAGTAATACTTCATTAGTATGCATCATTTGACATTTATAGGGAACTTTACATTTGGTTTGGCACAAGTATTCTGATAATCATAGATTCATAATGCACACTGCCAAGTAATGCAACTCGTCAGGGCATGAAACTAGTACAAACAGAAAATGATGAAACCAACTGGGCTTACCTGTTAATGAAGTTTGACTTGTGTGATACCTGTCTCAATTTTTCAACCCCATAATAGTCCTGCAAGCCCAGCAAAAAACTATTGAGATGTGTGTTCTGTTAATATGAATTAGTACTGCAAGCAAATATTGTTACCTGAGCTTTATTCCCGGATTGCTCCAGCTTAGTAAACGCACTTATCAGCTTCTCTCTGGTTTCATCATCTATACGGGGTTGTTCCCATTGTGTGTCAGCATCATATAGTTCCCAAGGACTATGCTGATGAGTTTCCGATGGATCACTCTTGTATCGGACAATATACCTTTCCCAGGGGCTGTCAGGAAATTCATGAGATTTAGCTTGCACGTTTAGAATCCTACCTTCCCACCAACTCCCATCTTCCTCACCTTCATTCTTCCACCAAACTTGGCATTTGTCCCGAGAAGTCCAGTTCCTTTCTATAGCAGCATCATATCTGGTTCTTTCAACAAGAAAATCAGGGAAACCAGTCACTTCAGGCAGTGTCAACTGAAATGATTTCCCCACCACATCAGAAGCAGGATCTACAAATTTCAGCGTCATTTTAGCACAGCTTTCTCCAGAACCTGGCCGTGTTTTGAACTCGAGGTTTTCAATCAAACAAAATTCTACTGCTCTTATTTTTCCCTTTATTGTTTTCCAGGGGCCTAAATCCCTCAAACTATTCTGACTTATGTACTCTTCATGGCCCTGTATAGATCACCAAGTGTAGATTAAGGACCAGTTTCTGCTAAGAGAAAAGAATTCTAGAAACACAAATCTTGAAAACTAATATAAATTCAAGAATACCTGTCTTAAATATACAATTTCATCCCCTCGCTGAGGTATATACCGGGAGCCCTCCTCATGGGCTACCAACATCAACCATGAGCTTTTTGCTTCTTGGTATGATTTCTTTCTGTCTGGAGGACTAGGTTCACGGGCAGAATAGCTGGCTCTCCGTGTTCGGGTAGAACGCAACCCAACAGAACTAGCTGAACCAAGTAGCTTCTCTTCAAACGAACTTTCATCATCGTTGTTACCTGCTGTCTTTTCCACTGAGGTCCCCTCGGAACCGTCATGTGACTGCATGAATCTGTCATTGTTATGTGCAGGATTCACATCACAAGTTGTTGGCCTTAATCTAATAGACCTAGTTCTTCGAACTCCCTCGATAACGGCCTCAGATCCCTCAGCTAGACTATGGCTCCCCACGTTTGAAGTGGTCGCTTCCATACTTCCACTGACACTTTCTCTACCACTTCTACTCCGACCAAATTTTGACCTTCTATAGACAGCAGTGAACATATCATGTGACCGCACCGGCTGTGAAACTTGCAATTCTGTCCCAGAAGATCCACCAATATTATCTGCATCTAACTTCTTCTCACGGTCTCCATCATCTAAAGTTGGTGTTCTGCTATCTTCTTCAGTGGGGGCTTCTGAACTTAAGACCTTCTCAGTGTCCTGACATTCAGAAACTGTATCGCAAGCAGTGCACCCAGAATCCTCCAATGAAGTCTTTGCATCAATCATGTCACAGTTATCAAGATGACCAAAAAGAGTCTTTGACCTAATACGCAACCTCATTGGGACAGGAGTTGCATTTTGTTTACATGGATGATCACTGTCAGTACCGTCTAAAAGCTTAACATTTTCTGTCTCCTGCACAGAATCCTGACAATGATTCTCATTGACATGAATAATTCCATTGGTTTCATTTTGGATCCCTGAACAAGGAGGAACGCTGTGGTTCTCCTTTTCAAGCATTGGGTGCCCATTAACAACATTTTCTTTCAGAATGCTTCCCTCAGCAAATGAGCTAGGTCCTGTCTCAGAGCCTGATGGAAACAATTCTCCCATCCTAGAGCGCTTGGTTGAGCGGGATTTGACCCCTCCCCATTTGATGTTTCCATCTTTGCACCCTTCCAAGAGGTCCAAGTGATTTTCAATTTTTGTGGGTTGATCAATTTCACTCTTTTCTCCTATGTCACCATTAGCATCACTCAGGTTGTAATCCTCACAGCCAAAGTAGTTTTGACTTACTTCAGCACCTTCCTCAGGGACGAAAGATGGACCAGCTAAACCAGGCTTGTAATTCATTGGAGGCCCATATTTACTTGAATCACAATTTGGCAGTTTTAGGACCAATCTCCTCCTAATTCCACCATTGAGATTAGAGTTGGGAAATGGCTGGAGCTTATTTGTTTCATCAGAGTGATCAACACATATCTCTTTCCCCTTCGAATGTCCATGTCGTTCACTACTTAAGGACACATCTGAATCTTCATTTCCATTGTTTGAGTCCTGAAGTGTGGACTCACTATCAGATGAATCGCTTTCTGAACCATATTCATCTTCTCCTTCAGTAGATGTCCCTGTAATTCTGGAAAACAAATGAAGGGCATTGCGAGCAGCAGCTCTCTGGGGTCTCAAAGATTTTGATGAAGACTTTTTCTTTGCTTTTCGACCATGTCTTGATTTCCTAGAGCGATTGCTCCTATGAGAACTGTTGTCACACTCGTCCAAGTTCTTCCTTTTTACACGCCTTCCAGAGGATGTCATAACTTCAGCCTTAACAAAGAAGCAAAAATGATTATCAAGCACTGCATATAAAAAGAAAATGCTGATGCAAAAATACATAAAAGCCTTTTACTTCTTCTTTCTGTTTCTTCCTTCTTGATCTACGAAGCGCATCTTTTTGATTGTCTTCAGCCTCACTGTCTTCATCACTATTTTCTGGATTTGCAGAAGCTTCGGAACAGAAACTCCCGTGCTCTTTTCCAGAAGAATACTCCTCAGTTACATGATACTCTGAATCTGATTCATCACTTTGTATCTCAATTTCTGGTTCCCAATCCATTGCATCCACAAATCCTGGAAGTGGTTCAATCAGCATTTCCAAGTCTATGATGGGAAAAGTTTGGTACGGCTGGTCCATGTTGAAGTCTGTTCCAATAGAAAATCGGAATGACGAGGGTCTCCACTCGATTCCCAAAGCTCCTAACCGCCTTCGTTGATACATGCTCTGGTATGGCTCTGGATATGGAATCATGCCTGTCATCATATACATACATGAGACATGGGGGAAAATAATGACATTCTTTAAACAAGAATCACCAACCTGCATCACAAAGGAGATCTTGCATATTCCTCCTGTACGGAGCAAGTTGTGTTTCCTGTAAAATATTATAAATTAAGAAAATGCATAAACAAAAGCTGCCTTCAAATTCGTAGAAGTTGGGATTAACAGCCCCTCAGAGAGAAAATGAAATGCCAGTTTGAGATGCAATAAGTTTTAAAACTTGAAGAGACACTGTCTCAGCAAGAAAGCAGTAGTTTACAGGCACACTTATATTATCCATACAGCTTGATACAAATACAATTTATATATTAACCATTATGCACTCAGAACTCAATAGATTGGATGCATTTTATATCCCAGAGAATTATGATATAATGCAGAAAATAGCACCCCAAAAGTAATGAAGAACAGCGCAGAATTGGAGACCATATGAAGCAGATGCTGCAAAGTATGAGCTGGCATAACAAGTACATCTCCGTGTACCAAATTAAGAGAACAGTTTTTTTTTTTTTTGAATAAGTTTAAGAGAACAGTTTCTCAAGGAACATGAATCACACAAGCCTCTGCAGCACTGCTAATAATAATGGTCCATGGATGGTGATACCAATGATTTACAATTTAAAACATTTATACAACGATAGATTACAATAACCAGAATGAATAATTTCAAATCTCAATTCCCAGCCAGTATTGGCGAGGATGAGTCAATGTATGAATTAGCTAAAAAGTTCACTTTAGATTATTTTGAATTAGAAAGGCGATCCGTGGAATGTGATACCAATCATTCAAATTCAAACTATGATAGACAATGACGGAGTCTAGGATATTTTCAAATGTCAATTTTCTAATCAATATCAATAAGAATAGGTGAGCCTTTAAACTTACTAAAATGTTCACTTCAAATTGTTTTGAATTAAATGGTGCAACCCTGAACCTATCTAGCACTTAATCTCGACCTTCCTTTCTTAACTTGTAGTTTCTCGAATAGGCAGCACATGAGTACAAAGACAGTTTAGTAAGGAATTGACAGACCACCAACCTGGTCAAGGACATTTCCATTTGTATCCTGAACGACAGGGCGATAATCTCCAAGAAAAAACTGTTTCAAGACATGCATTAGAAATCATTTACTAAATCCGGGATGATGCAACCAAAATACTTCTGGACTACAACAAACCTGGTCATACTTGGCATCCTGCTGGGATTCTCCTTGCCCTGTATTCAATATGTACAATTGGCCAACATCATCTGAAAGTATTATTGATGTCCCATCCCTATAAGATAGAAAGAAACATACATCAAAGCTAACAACTTGTCCGTGACTAATTAAAAAATTTAGCATACACAAGGTGAATTGAATGTACTAAATCTGCCATCTCCTTTTCCAAGTAAAACAGCTGTACAGATTACATCTGATGTCTTTGACACACACCTGAGCTTGAATCTCTTGAAGTAACATCAAATGTATTGAGAAAAGCTGTAGAAAGCACAAGTAAGATCATAGACTTACGGAGAAAATTTTCCATCAACTAGCTTGAATCGCCCAATTTCATATGTTCGAATAGGTGCACCTTCCCATATCTACAAAGTTGAAGGATTTATGTGGAATTTTGGTACTTGACTTGATGTATCATGTATATGTAAAAGAAATTTTTAGTACGAGGATGGGGGGAGGATATCAGTTATTACTCACATCCCAGACAATTGTTTTCCCATCATAACCAGCACTCATGGCTATTCTAGGATTAGAAGGATGGACATCAAGTACATAGGTCTGCAATCACAAAGCACACACCATGAGACAGTCCGAGCAAACAAAAGTAAATGCAATTTTGTAATCAACTCCTACTTAAGTTTAATCTCATGTTCAGACAGCTAAAATGTACTCCCTCTGTTTAAATTTGTTTGTCCTATTTTGACTTGACACAGTGAACAAAGGAAGAAGACTTTTGAATCTCGTGGTCTTAAATTAAAGGTATGTCAAATGTACCAAAATGCCCTTTAATCTTGTGGTCTTAAACATGTCATGTGGAAAGTTGAAATAAAGAGTTGGCAAATAAGGAAAGAGGCATTCAATTTGAAACGGATTAAAATGGAAAGTAGGACAACAAATTGAACAGAGGGAGTTATAAATAATAATATGATAAAGTGGGTCTTCAGTCCAGTTAATTTTAGTACAGGGCAGATCTTGTTCACAATCTTTGAAGGCTTGCCCATTTATGACAGCTATTATGACAAACCATTATCAAATTGCATGAGATAGCTTACAGATTCAGTATGACCCGTCAAAGAATGCACTAAGCTACCATCAACAGCATTCCACACGCATATTCTGCAATCTGCAAACAAACGAAGTTTCATCAGATCTCCTTAAGATAACAACATCTTAGGGCTTCAGCAAGAATTATAGGTGCAAAAGAAAAAGAAGAGTGAACTTAAGCCTTTGGGATGAGAACAAGCTGAAGTTATGTTATTAAAATTATTTTAGAAGGAACAGTACCAAGAAGCATGGCGGAGAATCTACCAATGGGAAGTACCCAATGAAGAAATCAGGGAGAAGAACTGAAGGCAGTGACCAAGAGTTAAAAATTTAAAAAGCAGTCTAGCTGAAAGAGTTGTATTAATTCGTCAGCTAATTTAGATGCTCTTCATGTGTGGAAAATGTATAAATACATCATACCCATGATAGCAGCAAGGACAAAACGGTTATCCAAACTCCAGACAATCATATTAACACCACGTGGAGTTGGAAGAATTCTTTGACGTGGACCGCCTCGAGGAGGTTGAGGTGGCATTGGCGGTGGTGGAACTTTCAAATGATACGCTTTCTGCCAACGTCCACCCTTTCCCTTAAACAATGAGTATACGGTATGAGAATGATGAAACAGATTAGAACAGATCTAGCTATTGCTTCGAGCATAGAAAAGAAAGCAAGGATTGAACTGGGATCTAGAGAGAACTCACATGTGATCTACGTGATCTCGGGATCCATATGATTGCACTACCATCACGGGAACAAGTAACGATGTTATCATGATTAAACCTGAAACAGTAAACTTAGGTTGTCAAGCTTCTTTAACCAAAATCACAAGCAATATTTATGACGACAGAGTTATAGAGTATGTAGCTAACATCACGAAAGAACAATCGTTACTTTTTCCTACTTTGGCTTTTAGTTCCTTTAATTTCCTGAGACATACCATGAGTTTTTGAACTTAGGGCCACAGTCTTCCTTTGATGCATCAGTGGAGGAAAATCTAGACGCAGCAGCACAACCACTGCATTCACAAGACAAGATCATGAGCACAAGGAATGGAAACACACTTGAATTGAACGGACACATGAAACCTTGTCATGGAGCTATCAACCTGAATTGCACATAGTTTACATCATTTTCATGACCAGATAAAATCTCTATCTCATGATTAGGCTGCTCTGAATCATCAGAATTAGATTTACAAGCATTCCAGACCTGCAAGTAGATAAGATTCTCGTAAGCAGCAACATATCAGTGTCAGAAATCTACAACCACAGAGTAATGACAGTGAATAAGAGTCAGACAGAGTAATCTGTTCTTACTCTTGCACAAGTGTCTGAGCTTCCAGTTACAAAGAATGTTCCACTGTTATTGAATGCACAACAGAAGATCTGGTGGCTTTGCAAAACAGTGCTTGATGATGGACCAGTGTTCTTCCCTACAACCATTTAGGCATTTGCCATTTAAATTTGGATTCAGAATGCCGACAGGCACCATGTTGCTCGGACTCTTCAAAAATGTCAACAGGAGAGTGCCAGATCCTCCAAAAGTAATATAAACTTGGAGAAACCGACATGGATGTGGAGGCATATTTTAAGAGTCTGAGCAACATAGCCAACAGATAAACATTGTAACTTACCAGTAACTGTTTCAGGCGATTTGGGTATGTACAGGCGTGGATTAAACTGGGAATATCTAGCATCCCAAATCCGGCATGTTCCATCATCAGATGACCTGCGGTAATGGTAGCAGCATAGCATATATAGTAGTCAACGAGTGACATTATACAGCATACATAGAGATAGAAAAAAACATCTCCTTTTTTGCAGTTTCTCTTTGGTATACCACTTGTATACAAGAGTTTCTTCCATGAGCAATAAAAGCATACTATCATTAATAAAATTATTTTACCTTATGATAAAATGTTCCATGAGCAATTAAAGCATGATAGAAAATCGAGTTATTTCATTGGATAAGACTCATTTATGTTGAGCTCGTAAGGTATCTTCACAATGTAAGACTCTGTCTCCACACAAAAAGACTACTTGTGTTCTTAGCCATAGTGCAGATAGAGTTGGTTGAAACAGCTAGCGTGAACAAGATTTATGGAATGGGAAGGGAAAGAAAGAGATTAACCATTTGAAGTAAAACTACCAAAACTATGATAGCTTTCAGAGAAAATAATTTAAAAAACACAAACCATCCAGATGATCTGGCAGTGAACCTTGAACGAGCTCTTATGGACAAGACAACCATTAGCAAGCTCAAGTCAACTTAAAACAGCATGTCTGGGTATTGACAGGTGAACAGTTACTTTTTCAATAATCAATAATCAACTAAGCCTCATTCTCAAATCAATTAGGGTCATATGAATCCTCTATTCAGGTCAGTTACCATTTTGTTTGAACAAATAGCGTGACTAATACTTTGAAAGACACAGCTTCCTCTAAACAATCCCTCTATTAGATGGCTGAAAAATATTGCAAAAGTTGGAGTTGTTTTCTATAATTAGAAGGAGACACTAGGGGTGCTTCCTTAATATCACTTCAATCTCATGTAAAGAACTACCTACAGGATGAGATCTCCTCTTCAGGGTAACATTTGAATAAAACTTTGTGCAGATACACAATTAAGAAAATGAATCAGAGATACAAAGATATTGCACACAGAACTCCACCAAAGTAGCATAGACAATCAAATGATCTTACGATAAGAGCTGATAAATAGAACTGGGTCTTGGACTAAATGCTATTGCCGTAACAGCTCCAGTATGACCACGCAACACAGAAATCGGCAGCCCATCAGGCAAGCGCCACTGTTAGAATTAAAAAAGAACACTAAGATGACCACTCAGAAAAAACATATGATAGGAAATCATGTAACTTTGAAAAAGTATCTTACAACTCTGACGATGCAATCATTTGAAGCAGAAGCTACTAAAGTGTTGTTGGAATTGACAGCTAGGTCAGTGATATCACCCTGAAAGAAAAACAATAACAGTGAACTCAAAAGATAGAAGATTAGGAGATGAATCAAGATAGCTATAGAAACAACTTACTTCATGCC
>JAJOOR010008058.1:0-23858 GCA_036250505.1 Solanum acaule
TGTAAATGTTGAAAATGAGTAGAAATCAGTATTGAAATACACTTTTAAGGCATTAGCTCAATATTTCACATGAAATTCAAGTAAAGTATCTACAGATAATGAATTGTGTGCAATTATTCAGTTTTTACATTTAAATCAGCTGTCAATATCTTTAAAAACTTAAATTTACTAGTTAGTTCACGTGAAAAAAAAAGTTTGTAAATGTTGAAAATGAGTAGAAATCAGTATTGAAATACACTTTTAAGGCATTAGCTCAATATTTCACATGAAATTCAAGTAAAGTATCTACAGATAATGAATTGTGTGCAATTATTCAGTTTTTACATTTAAATCAGCTGTCAATATCTTTAAAAACTTAAATTTACTAGTTAGTTCACGTGAAAAAAAAAGTTTGTAAATGTTGAAAATGAGTAGAAATCAGTATTGAAATACACTTTTAAGGCATTAGCTCAATATTTCACATGAAATTCAAGTAAAGTATCTACAGATAATGAATTGTGTGCAATTATTCAGTTTTTACATTTAAATCAGCTGTCAATATCTTTAAAAACTTAAATTTACTAGTTAGTTCACGTGAAAAAAAAAGTTTGTAAATGTTGAAAATGAGTAGAAATCAGTATTGAAATACACTTTTAAGGCATTAGCTCAATATTTCACATGAAATTCAAGTAAAGTATCTACAGATACTGAATTGTGTGCAATTATTCAGTTTTTGCCTTAAATCAGCTGTTAATATCTTTAAAAGCTTAAATTTACTAGTTAATCTGATTAAATCTTAGAAAAAAAAAAAAAATAAATTTAGCTGCACTGATTTGGTGCAAAATGAGAGAAAGATAGAACTTTAGAAATGATATCATGTTTTTTTACTTGGTCTCAGTAGGATAAGAATTTCAAGAAATTAATGTGTTCTCTTTTGTCTCCAAAGTGATAGTTTAGCATCGAGAAACCACCAATTCAAACTGCAATGTCAAAAATTTAATATTTGAATTTTTTTAAAGAAAAAAATATTTTGTTTTGACTAAATTGAGTAAAATTTTAGCCATTTTTAAGTGGTAAATTGTGATTTCTTCCTTAATATCTGTTGTGGTGAGTCAATTCTTGTGTTTTACTTAGTTCAAGGTAAAGTACCTCCAAGATGCTAAAAGCCTTTCTGAATCTTTTGTCTTGGTGTAAGGATTGGGATGTAAATGATGAAACATGAATTTTCGATTTTATTAGCTCCTTAAGTTTTTATATCGTATATCTTCTGGATGCGTTGTTATTACTGTATAGTTAATTTTTGACTTCATGTATTTTAACTTCCCTTGCATTTAACTGGAGTATATTATCACTGTGTGAATTTTCTCCTTACAGTTTATCCCGTGGATCTGGCTTTGAGTTTTGGATTCTCTCTCGGTTATTTAGTGGAAGCATCGAGTCGCTGTGGATAGGATTGAGGCTTCTTCTCTGCTTGTCTTGTTCTTTGATCAGCATTTACTGCATTATTTGCTTCTCCGTTGGTGTTAAAGTGATGGACGTGTTCTCAGCCTTGCTATCTCCTTAATTTCCTGCTCTAAATCCATTTTTATGCCCTTTTTATCAATTTACTTTCTGATAGTTGGAGAGATCATCAAAAGAATGGACATGTTGCTTTTGACTTCAACTGAACCCCCAATGAAACGCAGAGCTGGTTTATTTATAGTTCAGGCTGGGCGAGGATCATATCGAGGAAGTTAGTCTGGTAGTTGGTGGTAAATTGGGTTGCTATTTTCTGAATTTTGGAGCTTTTGATTTATTTAGAATAAAGAAGAATGAGTGCTGCTTCCTTGAGGCATTTCCTGGAAGGTCTCTGCTTCAAATCTCCATGGAATTATGCAGTGTTCTGGAAGCTTCAGCACCAGTGTCCTACGTAAGTTGTTTCTTAGCCCATTTCATTGCGACAGTTCAGTGCCCTATCTAGCAAAACAAGGATAGAAAAAGACAAAAAAGAAGTATGTTTTCAAGGAGTCTGAATTATTTTGTGTTCAGCTTAGTGTATGTTTCCGCAAGCCATCATACTTGATTTGGACTGGTATGAAGTTCCTATGGAGAAAATACAGTGCTATACACCTTTTTGATTACATCCATCTTTCTGTATTCTGTGAAAACTTCCTCTCATTCTATTTATTTTGCAGCCCATGAAGAAAATGGGCTACTCTTTGTATTTGCTTAATATTTGTCTTTCTACAGGTTGTGTTACTGAATCAAAAATGTATTGCATTTGTAGCATTGTACTAGATCAGCTTATTTTTTTTTAGAGGATTTAGTCTTAGGTGGTTTACAATCTGTACATGCACTGAATGGTTGAGACTAGTTGCTCACTTACATTGGCTCGACTTACCTTTGCAGCATTTTGATATGGGAAGACGGATATCTGGATATTCCGGGTGCTAGAGAACCTTACAGAAGTCAAATTGGCAATTATTATAGCAAATACTTGAATGAGTTATCCCCAAACTGTGGGTCAAGATCACATAATGGATATTTGGGTGCACATCCAATTGGCTTAGCCATGGCTGAGATGTCAAGTACTTATCACATTGCAGGAAAAGGGTAGATCATTGATTTCTCTCTTTCTGGCTTCTGTATTTTTCTATTTGTTAATGAAATAGTAACATAATTGGGCTTTCCTTATTAATTAGCTTCAGAAAAATTGACTGAAGCTGGCTAGCGATGTCATGAGCTTTTGTGGCATTCATTCCCAGTGTGCCCTTATTTTCCCCCACGTCCCATTCTATCAACAAATTCTCTATAATATTAATAATTTGTTGATCTAGATCAGCTAGAAAAAAACTAATTGTTCTTAGATTGAAAAGTTCTCTACAAATTCTCTTGATAAAAAACTGTAACAAACTTGCTTTTCTTGGTATAGACGAGTGAGTATATTCCAAAGGGAATTGCATTCCCTTCCCACAGAGACTAAAGAAGAACAACAAATATGTTAAATGTATCTTACTGATTAAAGAAGTGTTGAATGCATTATCAAGTGGATAAACACAGGCAAACTAGTTCATAAAGGACAAAAAAATAAGAAAAAGAAAACGTGACTAACTTAGCTTCTCCTTAGAAGTTGCTAGTGTTTTTGATTAAGAACCTTTGAGATTTATCAAGTTTGCACCATCTTTTAAATTAAGAGAAGTAGCTCCACCTTGTTGGAGGAAGAAGAGAGAGAGGGGGGCTAGCCATAATCTCTGTCAAAAGCAAATGGGTTTATGATTTCTCTTATAGACGGTACAAGATTTTTCTGGTGCTGGAAGACCAACTTATGGAAAGATCAGAGTGGTAATAACTATGGAATAAATCTTAGCATACATTTCAGGTTTGATATGCCACCACAGTGGACGAGTGAAAGCCATACTGACTTGTGAATTTCTGCATTCATAAACCAATATTTTCTCTTTATTCTTGATGGTTTATTAAGCAACCACTTGGATACTCTGCCTGACTTACTCCTCGATATGTGGTCAAGTTTGGATCTCCATTGCATCGTTATCATTCTTATTACTTAATCATGATCCTGATAAGCTGAGAGCTATTTTTGTTGTCATCTCCTTTTCTTGTATGATATCAAGAGTCAACTTTATTGTTTTCCTTATGTGTCTTTTGTTGAAAATGAAACAGGGTGGTAGGTGAAGTGGCATCTTCGGGCATCCCACGCTGGATTTCTTCAGACAGTCTAGCACCTGCAGAGCTTGGGTTTGATTCTGTTGCTGAGGTACATATTAAATTTGACATCTTTGCTTCTGGGAAGTGTAATTTATTGCTTAACTATTTGGTCCTTTTATCAATTGAGATGAACCCATGCTACACTTAAACACTCTGTCAACGGGGCCAAAACTGATGTAACTTGATGAAATGCTGCTATTCTCCCCCCCATTAGCCGGACAAAGTTATCCATTTCTTTTTATAGTAATGGGGTCTCTTCGCAGGTCCAGCTTTTCTTCTTTAACTTTAGTTGGTTAAATAAAAAGGTTAACTAATTTGGACCTCTTCGGTTAATGTAGCACAAAGTGATTTTTAGTATTACGGATAACAAATTTGGACCTCTCCTGTTTATGTAGAACAATGTGATTTTAGAATTACGGATAACTAATTTGGACCACTGTTAATGTAGAATAAAGTGATTTTTTAAAAGTTATGGATAACAAATTTCTCAAATTCTATTTCTTGACTTGAAGCATCATTGATGGATTGATTGATTGAAATTTGTTGCAGTGTCCAGATAAGTGGATGCTTCAGTTTGTCACTGGCATTAAGGTGAGTTTGTGTAGCATAAGGTTTGAGGCAGTTTTATTCATCTCTTGTGTTAACAGTATTCCTTAAATTAACCATATAAAATATCTTTCTTTTTCAGACTATATTGCTGGTACCTTGTATTCCTTATGGTGTTCTTCAATTAGGATCAGTGGAAATGGTATGCCATGTTTTTGATATCACAATATTTCCAATATCTGAACTTCATTGGATCTTTTTTTTGCCAAGTGATTCACAAAGTTATTTCTGATGCCCGTCTAATGGAAACTTAAGCAGCATATGAAACTTCATAATTATATTTTAGACGTGATTTCTAAGCTTTGGGGTGGCCATAGAACTACAGGATGCCTCATTTACTTTTTTATCCCTTGCATCATGTATGTGCTTACATGCAGCGGTATCTTTATACGGTCATTCACACATTACTGTATTTCATTCACGTAATCAGGTAGCTGAAAACATGGAGATAGTTACCAATTTGGCTGAAGAATTTGATGCCCATTACAAATTTGTGGAGAGCTTTTTACCTGGTGGAGGAAGCCGTGAATTTCTTCTACAGTCAATTCTCTCAGAGACTTTGAAAATACCATCTGCAACTACCACAAATAAGGTGAATGAAGATGATGTAGCTGCTGATATACCAATTCTGAAAGAACACAAGTTATCAGCTGCATTTCCAATGACTTCATTAATTGAGGTTCAACATCCCTTTCAGTTATCTGGACAGCACATGCAAAATATCCTCGAGGATGAAAATGAAAGCATAATTAGCAAATTTGTTGAACACATGCCAAATGTTCTCGAAAATGCAAATGGAAGGGAAATTTCAATGCAACATGTGGACATGATTAATCTAGTGAAGCATCTCGCTCATGAATATTCTGATGATAATAGATCAGGGATAACCGAAAGCAGCTTCGGTAGATCTTCTTGCCATACAAAAGATATAGATGCCTTTTCTAACTCTAGCTGCAACGTTGGCGGAGTCGGTGTTTCTAATGAGGTAGATTTTTACTTTGATGGAGACATGCTAGATCCACGATCTCTTGGAATGGATTGCAGTGACACTATTCTCGGAAATGTAAGTAATTCTTTTAGCTTCCCAACAGAATGTGAACTATACGAAGCCTTTGGAAGTACAATCCACAACTTGTCTGGCTTTAGTGCAAATATTGCTAGCAAATCCATCTATACAGAAGATTGTATGTTTAATAATGAGCCATCATTTGGGCAATCAAATGGATGGAATCTGAAAGAAGATAATACAGAGAATCTTCTGGAAGCTGTTGTTGCCAGTGCTTGCTGTTTTTCTGATGATTACTCACTACACAAAGTGGCTGGTCTGGAGTCCTTAAACATGTCATCAGGAAAACCTGTCCCTTCTCGTAAAAGGCAAAATCAATCTGCAGAAAGTGATTCGGTTGGAGAGGCAGTTACACGAAGCACTCTTACATCGGCTTCTGCTGGGGTAGACAAATATGCTTCGACCAACTGTCTGCATTCTGCTTCTTCATTTGATTGTGTTGTCAGTGCATTTAATGAGGAGCAGCATCAGAGAAAGGTCTTTAGCTCTTTGAGTTGTCACAAGGAGTCAAAAGTATCTAATACTAACAAGAGAAGGAGACGGTCTGGTGATAGTCATAAGCCCAGACCACGAGATAGACAGTTAATTCAGGACCGGCTTAAGGAATTGCGGCAACTTGTCCCTAGTGGTGCCAAAGTAAGTCTAACTTCGCCTTAGTTCTATTAGGTTATTTTATTGTACCTAGGATTAAAGTAACTTTCTTTTTCCCACTCTGCAGTGTAGCATTGACAGTTTACTAGATAAAACCATAAAGCACATGCTGTTTCTGCGAAGTGTTACTAATCAGGCTGATAAACTAAAGTTCCAGTCTCAGATAGAGGTAATCATTCCGTGGTTCACATATTCATCTATTATTTACTTGGTTTTTGCTTGCAAAGTATTTTTCATTTTGAGTCTAATTTCACTAAAAAATGTTATGTCGAAACCATACCCTCTGCTATCTTTTTCTGTGGATCCATCATTTTGTCAGGTCCTAATTTCATTGATCCATAAGTACTGCAGGTAGACCCTGACAAGAGCCTTCAGTCATCTCAAGTAAAATCTAGTAATCAACAAGGAACCTCTTGGGCTCTAGAATTGGGAAGTGCGGACCAGATATGCCCAATAATTGTCAAAGATTTGGAATACCCTGGACACATGCTTATAGAGGTATATCATATGGCTTCACTTGTCCTAGTTTCTTACTAGTTTTCGCTTTATAAAAGAATTCCCTGCGTCAAAAGCCTAATTGAGACAAATCAGCTCTTACTGTTCTCCGGTCTTTGTTCTCCGGTCTTTGCTCTTGAAGATCCTCTAGCACCACAACTAAAATCTGAGATCTCAGTACTCCTGACATCTGTCTGCATTATGAAATTTTGAGCTGACATAAATTTCAAACAGATGATGTGTGACGACCATGGACGTTTCTTAGAAATTTCTGATGTTATTCACCGTCTGGAGCTGGCAATTTTGAAGGGTGTGATGGAAAAGCGTTCAGAGAGCACCTGGGCTCACTTTATTGTTGAGGTAGTAGTCTCCTTTCACAAGCTAATTCCTTTTTACTTGGAATAGATCTCCATTGCAGCATATGATTGAGTTCAGTGGTTCCTTGTACAAAATTATCAACTCTAGGGATATAATAATATGGGGAAGACAAAATTGTTTCAAGCACTGTTATTTTCGAACTTAATTAACAAGATCAGGAAATGGCAGTATACGTTGGTACTGAAATATTTTTCGACTTGTTTACAGGCTTCAGGAAGCTTCCATAGACTGGATATCTTCTGGCCGCTGATGCAGCTCCTACAGCAGGTGCCAAGTTCCGTTTCACGCAACATCTAGTTGGTTTATTGAATTATGCGGATATTTGATGGTTGGGAGCTTTGTAATGAACCTGGATTTAGTATTTTCTATAATTTGTAACTATCAAATAGAATCTGTAATAGTTCACCTTGAACGTGTGATATTAGTGTGTAGCCATGTGAATTAATGAAAGCTTGAGTTCCTATTTCCCTGCTCTCTCTAATTTTTTTGTTCATCCAAAAAACTATTAACGTGTGAATAGCAGAGTGATTATAGAAGAAAAGAAATTCATCCTAAATTGAGAACGTGAAATTGCCATATTGTGTCTAAACAAGTTTTCCTTGCACACAGCTCTAAAAGAAATGTTTCTCTTTGACCCAGCCTTCACCATCTGCAGTGGCCAAGCTGAATCTTTACATGGTATTTCTCAGCTTGCCGCATTTTTCTTTAACATGCCAGCAAGATTGTCCATAAAAGAACGAATTTTGTAAAACTAAAAGAGGAAAAAGAGCTTATCATACACCAAAGAAGTCTATAAAACTTGAGAAGAATACGTGAGTTGAAAATGTTACAATCAACATGCTGTACATTGGTTTTAACAAAATACTACTACAGCTCTAACATCTCCAGAATCTTGAAAGTAAACCTGAGAGTTGCTGTCAGTGGGTTACTTAGCTATTCTCCAAATAACGGAGAGAGATCATGGACGGCTTTCAGCAAGTAATAGTGTGTGCCACCACCCACACGCTACATTCTTCGGCGTACAATCGTCGGTGGGTACTTCACAAGGATCATTACGGTCAATTGCATCACCTAAGCCAAGCTGGAACAGAAAGGCAAAAAGGTTTGATATAAACATAAATAAATGTAATATTTGTGGAAGAGTAATAATCTCTTTACATACCTGACCATACTTGTTCCATCCCCAGCTATAAATTTTGCTGTCATCTAAAGTCAAAGCAAAAGATATCTTTAGATTACTAACATATACATATATAGACAGATTGACAAGCTAGTGGCTTCCTATTGTCCAACTCAAACCAGCATCTGATCGATTTAACACACATTTGATAGTGGAACAACAGACCATATGATGTACCCACATGGGTAGGAAACAAGTATATTCAAACTCGTTGTCGAAAGCATATTTTTACTACTCATAAAATTTCAAAGAAATTTCAGTTACAAATACTAACTAGTCACAGTTATATAAGCAATTGCATGTAACATCTCCATCTCAGATCACCACAAATGAGATAATTATGTCTAAGATTGAACTAAGTGAATCCTAGCTGTCTTCAATTAATAAAAAAAAAAGAACTCTGTTTGTCCAGTTGATCAGGACTGAAAATGCACTTCATCTTCTTGACAGTCTGGAGTCTGGGCACTTACCTGTCATTATGGCGCTATGGCGAGCTCCACAAGACACTACCTTGGCATTCTTGTTCTCCAGTATTGGGGCATCCACAAGTCTAGGTGATGTCTGTAACAGAAATCTCCTGTTGAGTTTCCAAGTCCCTCAAACAAAGAAGGTTTACAAAAATGCAGCCGCAGAACTGCAAATATGTAGGGAATTATATGGTTTAACTAATTGGCTGTCAGAAATTGACAATATCTCTTACCCCTTAAGTGTCTAGGTACATTTAAAAGCTACAACTGTGGTCGATAACTTCTGGACTGGGATTTTATCAAATCCCACTTCTTGGCACATCTCATTGTACGACTAACCAAACTCTTAAATGAAATGATAATTCAGCTTCAACTAGATATTATTATTGGACATTGGAACTGTCAAGTCCACAAACAAAAGTTAACTGGAAATACATTAAACAAGTGAAAAATATTGGACGCACCTCTGTGTGGTCAGTGCCTGTGCCTAGACCCAATTGGCCAAACTGATTTCCCCCAAAAGTATACACACGCCCATGATCACATAAGCACACAGAGTGCCACAGTCCACCTGCCACGGCTTCTATTCTAGTGTTCAATAGAGAAGACACACAAGTTGGCCTCAGCACGTCATTTGTATTACCCAGTCCACACTGAATACAAAGAATGAGGCTAAGGGACTGACATTAAGAAAAGGAGTGTACCGCGAACCAGGCACCACAAAGTTGAAACTGCAGGTGTAAACTTACTGGTGCTTTTGATCTTTTTTTTTAATACAAAATCTGACAACATTACAGTTGTCTACTAGTGTGAAAAGATACGCTATCAAGTGCTAAACATTCAATTCTAGCAACAAAACATATATCCACAACACTATAAGCAAGATGCAGCTAGCTCAACATTACTCTATATTTCTTTTCTTTAATTGGAACATTACTCTGTTTCTAGTTGTGAATCTGAAATTGTAGAGAATAACATGTGAAAAATTCTTGAGGGTAACAGGACAAGACACACATCACATTTCAGGTGTGATAATATGAAACATTTACCTGTCCGTACAATCCCCAGCCAAATGTAAGCAGCACCCCAGTATCTGACAATTGAAACAAAGACCAAATTGAGCAGAACGACAAATGAAATATCATTCTCAACTTTCAAATGCAAAAAGTAGAGACAATGATTTAAGATGAAGTCTAACTTCCCTTGTAAAAGGAGTAACTCAAAGTCATTCAAACTTAAAAACCTAACAAATTTCCAAAAGCATTCTTCTTTTCTTCACACATTGTGCCGCTTAAATTGTAAAAAAAAAAAAAAAAAAAGAAGGAAAAAAAAAGGCATCCCATTTAAGAGCTCAAGAGAAGTACCCATGCTAACCTGTGATTACTGCACTATGCCGACCACCACAAGAAATACTCTTTATGTAGCTCCCCAAGGCTTTACGTTTCTGACTCCCAGTGGTAATGCTTCCTTGAGGACTCCCAAGGCTCTGGTCAGGTCCATGTGAAGAAGCATCCAGACATGGTATAAGATGAGGAGAAGCCACAATTTTAATCCTGGAGCCTAAACCAAGCTGTCCTTCACCTCCATAGCCCCAACCCCATACCTGTCCCACATCTAAATCCGGCAAAAATATGATGCATCAGGTGTCTTGCTTTACATTATAGTTCTTCCATATCTTCGTACTTCATATGACCTACAAAACTATATGGCGTAACCACAAAGCAACCGACTCCACTTCTAAAATGACAGTAACAGGCTACGGCATGCATGGAGGATTGAAATTACCTGACAATGCTAAAGTGTGGCGCCCTCCAGCAGCAACGGAGGTTATCTTCACCCCTGGATCCAGTTCTACAATACAAGGTGGTGCAGAAAGAGATTCGTCAGCAGGGGGTGGGCTTTCAAGTTCTTGTTTAGCCGTCATTGTTCTTCTCCTCTTTGCAGTTTCTTCAGGTTTTTTATTATCTTGGTGAGCAACTGAACCACCAATTGGCTTGGAGCCTTGAGATTGAGGGCTTTCTGCAGAATTAGTCCTTATAGTATTAGATAACCCCACCAGGGATAAACATGCAGCTGAACTGGCCGAATTCTTAAATGGTTTAATCTGGAAATTGAATTTCCATTACCTTGGTCAGTTGACACTGATTCTTTCTGAATAGCATCACCTTCAAAACTCCCTCCAGAAGCGAAATTTGCAACAACCTTGGAAGAAGGCACACATTCTTTCCAGCCCCATGTGTACACATCATTCTTTTCTGTACAGAAATATATCACATAACCATATGTCTTTGCTGTCTTTCATAATATTTCAAGTAGAAATAAGAAAAGAAAATAGAAGGTTCTGCCAAATAACATTCTGAATTAGCTGACGAGGTAGCTGACAACCCAGAAAGACTGGGTGAGAGTATATTACCAGTAACAGATACACAATGTGCCCAACCAGCTGCGGCTTTCACGATTGGATCTTCAGTTGGAAGCGGAAACGGTTCTGGAGTCTCCTTGATAAATTTAGTAATGAAAGAAGATAGCAAAATCAATTCAAAGTAAACTATATAAATGAGTCCATACAAGAAAGATTTGCCACATACCCCATGTTTTCCAGAAGTCAAGTAGCTTTGGCCTTGATCATCTGCAGAACCCCACGTGATTAGTTTTCCAGACCCTGCTGCCAAATTATCAAATAATACATAGTTAAAACCCAAAAATCAAGGGTCATGTCATTTTCATGAAAAATATTAAGAAGGTATAAAATAAGATGAGATTGGAATGGACTGAAAGATCCAGAATGGAATAGTTTTGATAAGATTGGTTAGGTATTCATGACAAAGGATTAGTTGTTTTGCGTTAGACGCAATTCCTACCATTTAATTTGCTCTTATAGCTTCTGTCTTTTCATCGAATTCTACAAAGATGCATACAATGCTTCGTTAAGTTGTGCTTATATGAACTACAATTTTGTTCTTGTGATAATAGAAACTGATGTCTCAAAAACAATAGTAGTTTAGCCTTGGTAGGATGCAAAGCTAGCAAGACAATGACAAAAACGGTCTCTTATATCTAGGAATAGGTATAAAATAGTCCCTAAAATATATATCAATTGTTTAGTGTCACCTCTTCAGAAGAAGATCATTAGCAAGCAAAAGTATGTCTTAGAACCTTGATGACAACATTAAAGTCCACATTAAGTGACTCAACACATTTTGAGCCTCGCTTCAGGACTTAAGCACACTATAAGCTCATTATCGACAACACCGCTTAGAGGCAGACATATATCATTACGCTAACGAGCAAAATCTTAGCTTGAACCTATTTACGGATGGGCAACATCAAAAAGAAAGTATGAATTTTCTACAACAGTTCCAAGAGGAATTGGTAGTTGGGTACTGAATCCCTTCAGACCTGGAGAATGTGCCACTAGGTAAAGTATTCATACATACCGTCAACAACAACGAGATATTGGCCCATGATCATGTTTACTTTATCTTTAAGAGCCGTTGTGTTAATTGAGGAAGGTTTTTTGGTGACAATACCTGAATGGAAGTCTAACTCAGAGATGTATAAGCCTCCTATGCGGGTGGTTTGACTCCCTAAGGAGATTTGTAACAAATTTCAGATAGCATGCAATGATTTAGGCATGAATATACCAAAAAGCTGACCGAATACCCAAAAATTGACCAATTACTACACTTCCGCTTAGTTCAAGCTTTTCCGTAGCTATTGTTCATCTTCCTCTGCTTGAGGCCTCATACCCTAAACTAATGTGACACTATCAAATAAAATAAAGGTACAGAGGTCGGAATCTTATCTTCAGAGTTCGCTATTCTAATCTTCACAATTGGCTATTCCACATTAACTCTCTCTTAGTCCACTACATTAATATGAGAAAATATTCATGTCTGAATTGATAAGATCTGAGTCAAACTAACTAAAGTTCGTTAAAAAAGTCAGAATAATCTCCAGAACAAGCTCTGGAAGCTTCAAGAGTTACCATACTTGTCAATTAGTACCTCAAAAGACGATCAAAAACTTCATTAAGTTCATCATCGCAGATCTCTATATCTGAATATCAATAGAAAAGCTAGCAACACAAAATTGAACAAATCTAGAGATCTACTTCTTCTAATTCATACATCTGTAAACATCTAGAAAAATTCATATATGAACACAAATCCATACAAAGATTAAGCATATAACCTGAAATAGCCATAGCGAAACCACAACCTCCTCCACATACATCCTTCCATGATTGAACATCGATTCCGTTCTCCGGCAACTGAACTTCCACCGGGGAAGTTAACGGCGACTTATGAGACAATACTCCGGGAAGATATCCCCACATTAACACCTCATACTTCTTCTTCTCTTCCTCCATTTTCAACTCCTCTTCCTCTTCTCTTCCACCATTTTCACTCATTTCTTCAGAAAAAATCGAAATTCACAAATTTTCTACAGAGAAGTTTCCAGAACTTTTGTTTCAGAAGCAACTAGAAGCTACCAAAGAAATTAAATTAATTGTAGTGGAGAAATAAAATAATATGAAAAATCAGAGGCGTATCATTAACAGGTAAATTAATAGTGCCACGTCGGATCAGTTGGATCTCAGGAGACACGTGTTTGATTGTGGCAGCCCTTCTGTTGTAAGCCACGAATTCACTGGAAGTTTCTAGATGTAGACTTTTGACTTTACTGACGTGGCATAAGCTTGTCCGTTGGATGTAAGATGTGTATTGCAGATCAACGGACAGGTTGTCAATAGCCAAATGAAAGTTCTTTTTTTTTAAGATCATAAATTTCTTCCGTCCTTTTTTCCGCTAAAATTAACATTGGTCCGTTCGATTTGAGATATTGAAATTTATTGATTTAATTTATTAATAACTATAAAATTACAAGAATTATTCAGTTATTGATTTGATCATATGTTAAAGTTTCACATAAAATTTTTATTGAAAATTAAAGTTAACAAATTACATCTTTGTTTAAAAGCAAGCTAGTACTTTTTGTAGGATAACTGAGAGTTTAGAGAGTTAGAAATAAAAGTATGGAGCTAATTATAAATCAAAACATTATATACTATCAACATTCGACAACAACATACCTAACGAAATCCTACTAGAAAGGTTTAGAGAGAATAATTAAATGTCCGCAAAAAACCATACCCATATCTCTTTTGAGGTAAGGAGACAAATTCCAAAGTATCCCGGTCCAATATAACACATTAGAATAATGTAAAAGGAAAACAATAATAGAGAAACAAAGCAACTAATAAGAAAATAATATCAAATAATACAATAATCTAATCACAATCAACAAAAAGTAATCAACAAAAAGTAGTGATGGAATCTCTTTTTTTTATGCCAGGAAGTCACTAGAAGACTCTGGAAATTTCTAGTTGGTGGAGGTGGGCCTTTCCATTGGAAATACCTCTAATTGTGTGCTATGTGGTGGGTTCTACCATTTAATTGTCTCTTCAATTAAAATACTCCATCCGTCTCATTTTATATGTCATCTCTTTTTATAAATAGTTGATCCATAATACTTGTCATTTCATAAAATCAATGCATAAATTACAATATTCTTCCCTTTTTACCCTTGTGAGTTGTTAGTCTTGAAGATATACATTTGGCCAACTTAGAAAAGCTAAGTAAATGATTCATGTTCATTGGTTAAATTAATTAATCAAAATAAATTAATTTATATTCATTGATTGAAAACTTGAGTTCCAAAAAAATTAAATAAGGGTAGAAGGGTAAAGTTACATCATTTTTTAATGTAAGTGTAAAATAAAAATGTGACATATAAAATGGGACGGATGAAGTATTAATCAGGGAGTTTCTGTAAGGATTTATGGTTTTTTACTCAATATTAATCTTTATTTCAATCGTCATCTTTAATTATATATGCACTAATAATAACATATTCAATATATTACAAGTGGTATGGTAAAAGATAGAGTCAGATTGTACACAAATATTACCTATCTGATGGAGATAGAGAGGTTATTTCTGATAGATCCTCGATTCAAATGTAATAAATTCAAAGAAGGAAATATTATGGGATATGGGTTTGAAAAATGTTCCAACTTTGACCGATATTGCTGTTACGATACCAAATTTTATGGAGGACCTATTACCCCCTTGAACTATTTAATAATGTATTTTAAAGGTATATATATGCCCACGTGGACACTAGAGTTGTCAAAATGGGCTTGGCCCGCTAGGCCGGCCCAACCCAACCCAACCCTTGAATTAAATGGGGTTGGGCTCAATTTTTTCAGCCTATTTAGGAACAAGGCTTTTTAGCCCAGCCTCATTTGGCCCGCTGGCCTCGTAGGCTCAACCGCAAGCCTCAGAGGCCAGCCCGCGGGATGTGAATTTTAAAAATATTTATTATATATATTTTAAGTAGTGTTTTACTTGTTAAGATTTTGTCAATAAATATTTTTAAAATATTAATATAAAATCAAGACTATATTTTTTACATATCTTTTACATTTTAGGGTTATTAGCCCACTAAATTTTCTTATTAGCCCAAGTTCATTACTTCATTATAACTATGAATCTTTGACCTCTTTTACTTTTGTTTTTATGCCTAATTTTTCACTTCTTCTTTATTGTCTTGTTTATGAAAATAATGATCATGTAATGTTTTTTTGCTCGGATAAATTTTATGAATGTTGTATCTTGACTATTATGTATTTATTTTGTAAATATTTATTGAAGTATGTGTAGTTCATGAATGAATTTATGTATGTGTTGATGTCGTGTCCATCGGACATCAACGTTCGTATCTTTTTTAAGAGGAAAATGTTGTCCGTTTTTTGGTTGAAGGGCCAATCTGTCCCAACCCGTGGCCTGCTTAGGGCTGGGTTGGGTTGCTATTTTATCTGCCCTTTAATTAAAAGGGCCAGCCCGTCCCAACTCATTTAACTCTCTAGCCCGTTAGAGTTGGGTTGGGCCAGCCCATTTTGACAGCTCTAGTGGACACATTACTATTTATAATTATGCATTATTTTTTATGTCCACATGGACAAATATATATGTTTAAAATACGGTATTAAATAGTCTGGGAGGTAATAGGTCCTCATTAAAGTTTGATATTGTAACAACAATATCGGTCAAAGTTGAAATATTTTTCAGACCCTTATCCCAAATATTATTGTAGAAAGAAACATAGAAACTAACAACAATGCAAAAGGCTACAAGCTAGTAACAAGAACAATAAACTAGTGCAATAATAATAACACAAGTAGATCGCTAACTAATACAATAACAAATACTAACATTACCATATTAAAGTAATCGAATTGTATCCACTTTAAAAACTCGTAAGATCAGTCATGATGGATACATTTTATCGTTCACTAAATAAAATTCAGTTACGTTAATGTAAGTTCTATGATGTTACTATTATAATTGGTCTAGTGACTTCACCATTATAGTGCATAAGGTTCCATATTTTTCTGTTAAATAGGTGACAAAATGTACCAAGGCAAAGCATGAAAACGTGGTCCAATTACATCTGTGTATTATTGCAAGTTTGTGACATGCATGCACCTATTATATATAGTCCCAATAAATAGGCTAACTAACATACATGTCATGTTTTTTTTTTCATTCGGTATTTGGAGTTCGCATTAGAGCCTCGATTAAATTCAAATCGCACACTATAGTACCTATTCAGAAGTAACACTCCCAATATAATTCTCTCCATACCAGGGCTCATACTCTACTGACTAGGCCTCTAATTAAGAATGAAACAGTCTAATCATTGTACCACGAACGATGTTAGTTACATGTCATGTTAATTAGGCATATAATATATGTGGTGATCATCCTGGTACCACAATGGATCTATATTTGTGATCACAGAGCATGCCTAGCATGTGAACATGTGAACAATTATATGATATAATTAATTAGAACATAAAAAATTCATGGTTTCACCAAACTAATTAAAAAAAATTGATCTTGCATATTAATCAAGTACATTATTATTATTATTCAAGACATAAAATAAAATAATTAAAAAGAACCATTAATTGTGAGTCCACCATCAACATATATAACTTGACCAGTAATATATGAAGCAGCAGGGAAACAAAGAAATGCCACCATTGCTGAAACTTCTTTTGGTTCACCAGCTCTACAAATTGGTGTTCTACTAATACTTTTTTCCATATGTTCTTTAGTTAATGGATTTTTCTGGAACAAAAATCAGATTAAATATTAGTAATCGCATAATATTTCGTTCACTTATCATTCAAAAATATTTATTAGGGAAATTTTCACGTCATAAACTAAATTTTTGAGTCAGATTAATTAATTTTCTTATCATGGTATTTTACCTTCGCTGCTTCAATGAGGGGTGTGTTGATAATCGAAGGTGCTACTGCGTTCACTCGAATATTGTCTTTAGCCCATTCGTAAGCCAAGTTCCTTGTAAGTTGATTTATTGCTCCTATTAACATGAAAAAATACAAAAGAATATTATATGAGAACTCGAGGAATTAGCGACAAACAAAATTTTATAGTAAAACAATAAAAATCACATGCTATATAACGACGAACTAGTTGGGGATTAAATTAATTCCATATTTTGTAGTAGTGTATATTGGTAATAGTAATTGTACTTTAGCTTGTATCTATTACATTTTTTATATACCAAATAATGCAAGATTTTGAAAGATAAACTTATTTTCTAGATTATAATTTTAAAGTTTTTAGTAATTAGTGGTACTTTAGGGCTCTATCTATCTCTAGTCCATTGTCCACAAAAATATTCTAACATTTCAAATCATTTGAAATGAGAAGACAAAATAAAATATTAAAATGTCGAGTCCTGAAAATAAAAAAAGTCTCATTGGTCTTATATAAATAGGTCTTATAATGCGCGAATTTGAATTAATCGAACCTCAATTAAATGAGGATTACCTTTAGTTGCTGCATAGATGGAATTTGTTGGCAATGCCACAAGCCCAGCAACAGAAGAGATGAAGACAATGTTTCCACTTTCTGAAGCCTTCAAAATTGGGTGTGCAATTTGGGAGATGTGATGAGAAGCTTCAAAATTGGTTTTCATGATAATAGACTAATCATCCTCAGTGAACTCTGTAGCTGGCTTAACTATTAGTATACCTGCATTATTTATCTATATAAAAGCAAATAAAGTTTAGATATCTTCTGGTTATAGCCGCAATCACAAAATCAAAATTTTCATTAAGGAAATTCAAAAAATAAAAATATAATAGATGGAGTGTGAACTTGAAGCTTCAAGGTAAATTTCAAAATTTTAAAACAGACGAAATATGTATTCTCTTTGTCTCTATTTATACGATGTACTTTTATTTTCATTTAATATTCTAGAATATTTTAAAAATAACTTAATATTAAAATTTTATTTTATTTTAATGAGATAACTTTAAGTCGCAAAAATATCGATGGCTTATACATTAGTCTATCACAAATAGTAGCTGAACTACAATTTTCATTAAAGATGTTCATAAATATAAAGAAGTAATTATATGAAGAAAACAAAAGGAATCAACGTCTACTACATATACATAGTAAATAATAGTATTAACCTTGTACATATGGTGTAATTTTTATTTTAGGAGGTTTGGATGCACCCTTTGCTCCTATCGGGCTTCGCCTCGACCATGATCAGTGGTGAAATTAGAAATTTTGCTAAATGTATTCAAAATTTAATATATATCTCTAAAAAAAATTGACCTATATATACAATATTATTTTCTATATGCACAATATAATCTAACTCAATTAAAGTGCATCACATCAATTGAAACGAAGAAAATAGTAAAATTCCCTAAGACTGTTATAACGGCATGATATAGTCACTGTGCATTTTTCGAATAAAGAAAGACTTTTTTTAAGAAAAAAACTTACTAGAATGTTGAGCTTTCCTTGGAAAAAATTGATAACCTTCTCCATAAGCATCTCTCTTTGGGGTCTCAAAGTCAAATCACATACACATCCTTCTACTTTGTAACTTTTGCCTCTCCATTTCTCTAAACATTCATCAAGTTGTTCTTGGTTTCTACAACATGTATAAACTGTAGCACCAAATCCAGCTAATTCTTCTACTATGGCATGCCTATTTTTTTACCCAAACAAAAGAAAACAATATCAAAAGCAATAAAATAATAAATCCAATACAATAAGTGGGGTCTGAGAAGAATAGTGTGTATATAATTTAACTAGGTTTAATAGCCAATGAATGTATAACACATTTACGTAATTCATATATAATATGTTTATAATCAATGTATATCGACTAAAAAAGGTAAACAAGTAAAATCGATAGATAAATGAAACACTTAAAATTCAAATAAGTTTACCCTATGCCTTTAGTGCCTCCAGTAACAAGGGCAGTTTTCCCTTGAAGAGTCCACCTTCCATCTTCACTATTATTGGATTCATTTTTTTCTGCCATTGATGATGGTTCTTGCTTTAACTTAAGTTGAATAGGAATTATGCAAACATATTTTTGTTCTAAATAGGTGACAAAATGTGCTAAGGGGTCATGAAAAAGTGGTCCAATAACAGCTGTGTAATATTGCTAAGTTTGTGACATGCACTTACTATAGTCACAAATTTATATATTGGCTAGCTAGTATGTCATATCAATTACTATTATATAGTTTTTTTTATAAAATAAATATATGTGGCCATCCTGAAACCACAATGGATCTCTAGCTCTTTATTATCTTCTTGTTTTTTTTTTAGGCCTCTAATTAAGAATGAAACAGTCTGATCACTGTACCACAAACGATGTTAGTTACATGTCATGTTAATTAGGCATATAATATATGTGGTGATCATCCTGGTACCACAATGGATCTATATTTGTGATCACAGAATATGCCTAGCATGTAAACAATTATATGATATAATTAATTAGAACATAAAAAATTCATGGTTTCACCAAACTAATTAATAAAAGGTTCATCTTACATATCAATCAAGTACATTATTTATTATTTAACACATAAAATAAAATAGTTAAAAAGAACCATTAATTGTGAGTCCACCATCAACACATATAACTTGACCAGTAATATATGAAGCTGCAGGGAAACAAAGAAATGCCACCATTGCAGAAACTTCTTTTGGTTCTCCAGCTCTGCTAATTGGTGTTCTACTAATATTTTTTTCCATATGTCCTTTAAGTAATGGATTTTGCTGGAACAAAAATTAGATTAAATATTAGTAATCGCATGAGTGATCAGAGGCGAAATCAAGATTAAAAGTACTTTAGAGATTTGGAATTCTAGTTCATTTGAATAATTTGATTTTAAATTAATAATCTATGCATATTCAACAATTTTTTTGTGACAAATTTGGAAACTACTAACTTTCTTGTAAAATTGACCATATGTGCCCCAATTTTTTCTTTTACAAATACAAAAAATGTTACTACAATAAATCTGGAAAATATTAATTTTAATATTTTTCTATTTTTTCCATTCATAGTTCTTTTTCTTCTTCATAGTTTTACACTAAAGAATAAAATAATAAGAAACTTTAACAACGGCAATCAAAGCAGTAAAAAATAATTATGTTTGAAAAAATAGTTTAAAATTGATTTTCTTTTACTTCTAGTAGATAAGAGGGTATATGTGTGCCACTTTATAACAGTCGGGTGTATGTCTAGAAATATATTTGAACTACTTTTCTAACGAGAGGTATATCAACTTTAAATGACAAAGTTGAGAGGTATATCAGACCCTTTTCCCTTTAAAAATAATGGCTAGGTTTTTGAAGAGAAAAAACATTTTTCCATTTAGAGGATTTTTAAGTTATGAACATAGGATTGTTAGGATTTTTAACGATTAATAATTCAAATCATGATTATAATAAATTATTTCCACAAAGAAAAATATGCAAGTCTCCTAGCTAGTGAATTACCTTTAGTGCTTCGATGAGGGGTGTTTTGATAATCCAAAGGTGCTACTCGAATATTATCTTTAGCCCATTCATAAGCCAAGTTCCTTGTAAGTTGATTGATTGCTCCTATTAAAATGAAAAAAATACAAAAATAATTTTGTGTAATGGTACTAGTAATTTTACTTTAGCTTGCATATATTACATTTTTAATATATCAAATGTAACATTACTCCATTAAAGTCATTCCTCCAAAGCATATGATTGCAATGGAGTAGGTCTCTAGGGATATGTTAAGCACAAAGGAAAAATATTAAGCAATTGCTGGTGGAAACTGACTCATACGTATTACTGAATACCCTTAATAGTAACAATCCGATATTTTCACACATCTATGCTATTGTAGGTCGCTACTATAAGAGATGGAAAGCTAGACAATGAAGCATGTTCCGAGGGAGGCTAATATGGTAGCGGACATTCTAGCAACCCGTAGAGGGATATCAAAGGATCACATGGATGAAAACCAACCAAATGTTTTTGATCTCCATCGTTTGTAACTTATGTACTAGCTAGAGATGCTACTGGAACTGCTATATATAAATCAGTTCCTTTTTGTAATGAATGATCTTATATATATACTAAATAAAATCCTTCCGTTCTTAAGTAAAATAAAATGCAACATTAGGAAAGATAAATATTTTTGAAGTTTTTAGTAATTGATGACACTTTAGGGCTCTATCTAGTCCTAATTGATGGCACTTAGGGCTCTATCTATCCCTAGTTCACTGCCCACAAAAATATTCTAATTAATGGGATCAATAAATTGAATAAAGTCTACATTTTGCTCCCTTATCATCTTTGAAGCCTAAAGAATATATTTGATACGATGGAAGTCATTTTCTAAAAGTATATTTTTTATTCGAAATTCATTTTATTGCATTTTGTTGATAGAAATTAGAAAATATTTTTCCAAAAATATGTATCAAAAAGTGACTTCCTTCACTTATAGGCCGAAGTCGTTTTCCTTTTGAACTTCACCTTATTTAAATTTTCAACTAACATTTTGATATTATTATTTATCTTTAATACTGAAAACCTTTATCAAAACAATCTCCGACTTATTACTAATCTTTAATGCATATTTAGTTTTCTTTTTTAGACACTGGAAAATATTTTGTATAAAAATGAGTTATGTATGTCATACTCCGCTAAATACACATAACATGTATTTATTAGCATGAATTGTGATAGAATGGTAGGGAATCCTCATCCTTAACTAGAGCTTTCAAGTTTCTGTCTAAGAACGGAAAAAGTTTCATTGGAAGGACAACCCCTATAAATAGGTTGTAAAGAGAAAAACAAAAGAAAAGTATAATAGAGGAGATCTTCTATTAACCCAAAATCAATAAATAAGATTGGAAAATTCAACTAAAAAAAGATAATGAGGATTTTAAAAAGGATAACTTGGTTACGGAAGAAGGCTTATTCAATTGCTTTGAATTGTCTTGATTACAAATGAATAAGATCGCCTCTGATCTATTTATACTTTGTGTAGGAATACTTTTAGAAATTATTCTAGATACATCTATCTAGAAAAAAAAATATTAACTTTATCTTTTACTCAAGAATATTTAGATATTTCTTTTAAGATGATTATTCTAAATACTACACTAGATTATTTTAGAAACTTTAAATCATGTAATACGCGATATTAAATTTAATTGGACGTCAATACAAATAACAAATATCGAGTAATGTATTGATCGAATAGGGATTACCTTTAGTTGCTGAATAGATGGAACTTGCTGGAAATCCCACAAACCCCACAACAGAAGAGATGAAGACAATGCTTCCACTTCCTGAGGCCTTCAAAATTGGGTGTGCAATTTGAGAGATGTGGTAAGAAGCTTCAAAATTGGTTTTCATGATAATAGAGTAAACCTCCTCAGTGTACTCTGTAGCTGGCTTACCTATCTGTATACCTACATTATTTATCTATCCCCAAAGACATAAAAAAAAAAAAAGGTTAAATATCTTTTGGCTATAACTGCAGTGATAGTTTCATACTTTTTATTAAGGGGCGTTTGGAAAATAAAAATTATATGGAATCTGAACTCAACCCCCAGTATTGTGTTTAGGGGATTCTTCTCTCTTTATATACACTAGTTTCTCGATAAATGCATTGTGTGTGTATATTAAATTATGTATATGTGATATATCTAAGATCAATCAACAGTTGCGTCAAAATATTCCTTCAAAATACAAAAAAATAATAATTGAAAAACAATATGATTTACTTCAGCGGAATAGTGGTATACCTCAAGTTCCGTTGAACTACAAACTCACTCAATGATTGTAGATCACACTAGAAGTTTTATTAGAAGAAGAAGAGTAGAAACATTCATAATTCAAAAATGATAGAAAACCCCTCTATTTATAGTCAATTACAAATGATAGTATGAACATGTGCTTATTGTGCTTGATTAGCAAAACACAACCTTTCAGAAAATGCACAACCTTTTGTATAAACATATGAAATATAAAATATAGAAGATATACTAAATTGAGTGTTTTAGTTAGGGGTATTATAGTATTTTTAATATTGAAGTTAGATGTGTTTTTGGTTGGGATTATTGTAGTACTTTTACATTCAAGTTAGAGATTTCTTATGTTTAAGGTAGTATATATAAAAAGTAAAATATTTACCTTAAATATATAATATAATTTTTCGTTGAGGAGTTCAAAGTAAAATAATTTTTTAAAAAAGTAATCATCCAATTTAACCTATTAGATATCGTTTGGATCTAAGTTGCTTGCAATTTGACCTATTAAGGTTCAGATGCACCTCTTTTACCTACCTAACTTCACCTTGACCCTAACCAGAAGTTTTCAAAGTTTTTTCCTTTTTCTTTCACTTTAAATTCAATTAAAGTGTATCACGTAAATTGAAATGAAGAAAGTAGGTAAAATTCTTTTAAGAAAAAAACTTACTAGAATATTGAGCTTTCCTTGAAAATAATTGTCATGACCCAAAAATGGACGTGATGGCACTCGTCTTATCCCACCAAGACAAGTCAACCTAACACTCACCCATTACAATAAAATGCGGAAATTTCATAATTAACTTAAAAATACCCCCAAAATCTGGTTGTCACGTGCACAAGCCTCTAAAGTATTACAATTGAATCAAAAGGAAAATACAAGTCTCATATGACATTGTTTCTAGAGTAGAACAAGATCATAAATAGGAGTAAGAAGGATCGTTGAGAAGACAAACAACTACCTCACAAATCTCCCAGAAGCCTCAGAAAAGAAGAGAATAACAAGTACCACAAAAATCCAGGCTCGTAACCTACAAAAATTTGTAGAAGCAAGGGGTGAGTACCAAACCACACGGTACTCAGCAAGTAAACCTCTAAACACGAGCTAAG
>JAJOOR010008061.1:0-18743 GCA_036250505.1 Solanum acaule
TGTTGATTACTATCAGGCTATTTATTAATTACTGTGACCACATTGTACTACTGAGCTTAAGACTTTGTTTTGTGGTAATCAAGAATCTGTTTAACGTGCATCTGTTATTGCTCAAAAAGATGTATTGCTGGCAGCCAACACAGTTTAATACTTCATTAGTTTCAATTTATTTGTCTTTCTTTCTTTCTTAGTCTGTCTTAAAAAGAATGCCTCTTTCCTAATTTGGCAACTCCTAAATTCCAATGTTCCACATGACATGTTAAAGGGCATTTTGTTACATTATACTTGGTCAGCTTAAGACCACAAGATTCAATAGTTTTTTTTTTACTTTCTTCAATTTTGTGTCAAGTCAAATTAAGGCAAACAAATTGGAACGGACAGAATATTTGCTTCCAAATTTGTTTTTGTATCAGAATTTTTGTTCTGCTCAATGTTCTTCTGGATTTGTGGAGAAAAATATTATCCAATTGAGTATCTACATTATTACATTGAGACCTTATTTATACACTATATTGGACTCCTAGGATTCCTATTCCTATTCTAAATAGGATTGTATATACTTATTTCTAACACTCCTCTCAAGCTGGTGCATACAAATCATATGTACTTAGCTTGTTACAGATGTAATTAATACGAGGACCGGTGAGGGACTTGGTGAAGATATCTGCAGGCTGATCATTAGACTTCACAAATTTCATAACAATATCTCCTGAGAGTATCTTTTCTCTGATAAAGTGACGATCAATCTCAATGTGCTTATTCGTTTCATGAAACACTGGATTTGATGCGATTTGAAGGGCCGCTTGATTATCACACACAAGTTCCATCGGACCGATTTCGCCAAATTTTAGCTCTCTCAGCAACTGTTTGATCCAAACTAGCTCACTAGTTGTTGCAGCCATTGCTCGATATCTAGATTTCTGCACTAGATCGAGCAACCACACTTTGTTTCTTACTCTTTCACGACACCAAATTACCTCCTACTAAAACACAATATCTGGATGTCGAATGGATGTCAAACGTCTATCAGAGGGTGATCCTGCTGAATCAGCGTCTGTATATCCAGTTATATGCTCATGACCTTGATCCTCGAAGAGTAGTCCTTTACCCAGAGCTGACTTTATATATCGCTTATAGAGCTGAAATATTGAATTTTGCTTATAGATCTTTTTATGTTGAATTTCATTGTGAACTATTCTGTTTGCTTTGATTCTTGAGATAGGTATTCAATAACACTCTGTACAGACTGTTGGATATAACCTTCTGCAGTCTGGTGGCACTCCTTTTTTACCCGTCTACTCATCTGATATCTAGATTTACAGGGAGAAAAGATGTTCATTGTTGCATGCGGTTGGCGTCATACTATCTGTGTCTCCTCTTCTGGTGCTTTATATACATATGGTTGGAGCAAATATGGTCAACTAGGACATGGCGATTTTGAGGATCACCTCTTTCCTCACAAGGTTCAAGCTTTGCATGAAAGTTTTACTTCTCAGGTACTTTTTCTTTTATATGAAAACTTTTTTTTGATAAGATTATATGAAAACTTTCTGCTCAACATTTTCTGAGATATAGATGGAAAGTTTTTAATGGGAACTGTTTCACTCTATTTTCTGCTTTTCTGGGGAATGCTGTTGTTCCTCTTTACAAATTATTATTTTATACTTTATAGCTGCATAATCCAAACAATATACCTGACTGAATATCATTGCAAAATATTTGTATAATGTTCCCATATCCTGCATTGACTTTGACTGAAATTTGACATCTACATGGTTAAAAGCGCCTGGCTATAAATTCTGTTAGGGGTCGTTTGGTTTGAATATGAGTTATGATGAGATAAGTTACGTTGGGATAAGTTATGTTGGGATTAGTTAAGAACAAGTTGTTTGTTTACAAAATTACCTTTCACTTTATTTAATTTTTTTTATATTTTCTTTGCGAGCTTTAGCTATTCATTTTTTAAAATAAAACTTTTATTTTATTTAACTTAAATATTTTCGTTTATGTATTCCCATGATAAGTACCACGTGTATTTAAAAATATAACTTTTTTCTTATTTAGCTTAAAAATAGAACTTCCCTCTTTAAGTTTGTTAAAGAGAAGAACATTTATGAGAAATCAAAATAAAATAAACATAAGAATTAGTCAAATAAATTCATAAATAAAAATTATATTTATATAGTGTCATTTTTAATAGAAAAATATGAATAATTATCATAAAAATAAGGAGTTGTAAATATTATTATACATGGCATTAAAAATAATGTAAATATACATAAATGTGAAAAATGATGTATAAAAAGGATTTAAAGGGATATATTTGTCATTTACCTATTTTATCCCTGGATAAGTTATCCCGAGATTACTATACCACCCAATGTGAGGGATAACTTATCCCGGTACTAATTCATAATCCTGGGATAAGTTATCCCAAGCTTTGCAACCAAACAAGGAAATAAAGGGTACTTAAAATTTATCCTGGGATTAAATCCCCTTATCCATCACACCAAACGACCCCTTAGTTTATCTGCATGGTATTCACCATTTTTGAACTCTGTTTTTTAAAAATACTACTTAGTAAGCTCGGAAGCGTTGCATTATGAAACTCTAGTTCCCCAATTTAGCTATTGTGGAAATAATAAAATATAATTGCTGCATATGTCCAGTAATAGATTTTAGGTACCCGGAAGTTTATAAGAGATGAAAGGCAGATGAAAGTGTACATGTTAATTTCAAGCAAAAATATTTGACAGTCCAATGAAATCATGAGCTGCATTCCAAGAAGAGACACTTTGTTGACTACATATACTTAAGGAGTTTACCAATGAAAGACGTGAATAGAAAGATGTGTCCATAATTTGCTTACATAGTAGGATTTTATTTGGTCTTTTCTGTGCATGCTTGAGATGTGGGAGCCAAAATCTGAAAACAGATGATTTTTGTCATTGTTTACATGCCTAACATGTCCCAATTCGCACTCTGGAACAACTGTTTTAAGGAAAATTATTTTCCATGGATATATCTTGTTGCGCTCTCAATGTATTCATAATGTACTCCCCCTTATCAGGAAGTACTTGATCTACTCTGGGTTGTGTAAAAATCAAGAGTTAAAAATTTGAAAGACTATTAAATTGATTAGGTAAGAAGTGCTTAAAATATGACTTCCAAAATATCAATCCCATCATCATTATTGATCTTTTAGAACGAGCCGGTTGACAAAGTAACTTTATGCGTGGAGATGTCCGTTGGTTCTGCATGAAGATGTAAAACATGGACAATAGGAACTAGACTAGAAATAGCTTGAATTGTGTTCTCCTTCATTTATTATCCTTATAAGGAATTAGATAACTCACTTTTCCAAATGGAGAATTCTAGAACAACTTTTCTTCATTTTTTTTGGTTGTCAAGATTCCTGCTTTACACTTGTAAGGCACTTTTTTCATTTGATGTTCATGATAAGACTAGATTCTGAAACGTGTTTTCTTTTAATGGTGAGTTTCTTCAGTTCCTTCTTTATGTCACAGATGAATTTTTTATTCGAGTTTTAATACGTGTTTTTTTTTACAAAATAATTTTGAGGTCCATGCCGTCATCCTCTTCTGATTTTCATTTCTTTGAAGGGCAATACTGGCGGTGATGTAACATTCCTTCATCAGTATTCAATAGTTCATATAGTCTTTTAATAGTGACTAGATGTCCTCTGCACTGTCCTCTGTTTGTCTTTTCTGATAAGTAGGGATGGGCGGATGGCAATGGGATGGGTTTTGGGCTTGCTGCATGCGCCCTTTCAACTGTATCATTCTTGAGTTTTATTTAAAATGTTTGGTTTAAGGATCTATATTTCTTTAGAACTTCAATACTTTTGGATATTTCTTACATAACCTGGATTAGCTTTAGGACATAAGTTTTAGGGTATATTATAACCTAAAATCATTAGTTTATATCTTCTTTTTTTCCAGTGCCATTTAAAAACTAGTATTTGGGTGTGAATATAACCCTTGACCTGAAGCTACAGGCATGACTCACAATAGGCACTTTCAACTTTTTTTAAAAGTTACAGCAATTCATTTCTTCCCTAGTTTCTTTTCTGTCTCTTCTGTGTTCATCTAGCTAGGTTTATATTTTTTCTTTATGTTGAACTTGTGTTTTGATATTTTGTTTTGTAATAAACTTGAGTAGAGTTTACTTTACGTGATGGTGTAACAGGTTTAAGTTTGGTTCCTTTTTTGTTTCAGATTCTGTAACTTCTTGCTTTAGAGTTTACTCAAACTAGGGGGACACTAAGACAATAGACTTTTCTTCAGTTTGCCTGGTCAAGGTCTTGTTTGCTCTCTATATAAAATCTAGAAAATTGCTTGGGTATATTAATGGAGAGGAGAAACAACCTACTGCATGTGATATTGGTCAATGAGATTTTGAGAATTCACTTGTTATGACATGACTTTTGAACACTCTGCACCCATGATTTTCCAGATAGCATTTATAGCTTGACACAACTGAAAATCTGAAATTCAACCAAACATACCAGCTAGGGAGATGACGCATAAATCTTTGAAATTCAAAAATAAAATCCATGGCACAAAGCAAGGTGAGTTGACCATCAGTGATTATTATTCTGAATGAGTAGGTTATAGAAGGAGATATACTATTATCAGTCTCTAAGAGCAGTACTGAGGTCTGAGGATGCACTCCTATTTCAAGAATTAGTTGAATAGCAATGGATGCAGGACTTTCTGGCCAGTTTGAACCAAAAGTATGACCAGATGAGGGTTCAAGTTCTTGGTAAAGTTCTTGTTCCTTCTCTTGAGGATGCATACTCGTATGTTTAATAGGGAGAGAGTAGATGAGGTGTCATGCTTTATCAGGCTCCAACCAAGAAGTCTGGCTTAACCGCTTAAGTGTCTCTGATGAACAACCAATGGTGATCACTTCTAATATATCTGTGATTATTGTGGAAAGCCAAGGCATACAAAGGAGACATGCTGGGAACTACATGGCAGACTGGGCGAGGGAATCTTCTTTCTGTTCGAGCTTAGACCTATCTTCCATGAAGAAAGGGGCTGTGAGTCTTGCCAACAAGAGGTCATGGGGGAAAACATGTAGGTCCAGCAAGGGATCTGTGATATTGCATAAAATGGGGATACACTCAGGGAAACGCCTTCAGGAAAAACCGCTTTCGGATGGAATTCAACATTTTCGCCGACTCCTAATCAAACTTGGCTTACCTTCTGTTGCCACATCTAATTGTTTGTAATCGGGTATTGTCTTTACTGCTCACCTTAGCTCTTGGATTGTTGATTTTAGTGCGAATAGACACATGACAGGATCCTCTAAAGACTTCCAAAATTACCCTCCTAGTTTACTAATCAGACATTATCTAATAGTGTTCTTGGAAAAGAAAATTGATAAAATTAGAAGGCAGTTCCTATGAGAAGGTAATGCAGAAAGGAGAAAGTATTATTTAGTAAGATGAAATATTATGACTAAATATAAGAAGGAAGGGGTTAGGAATTAGAAACTTCAGAGCTCACAATCGGAGCTTGTTATGCCAATGGCTTTGGAGGTTAAATGATGGGACTAAAAAGCAGTGGTAAGATGTCAAATTTGGGAGACAAGGTTTCTGTGAACCTAAAGCAGTTACGACTCCGTATGGAGACAGATTTGCTGCCTTTGGGAGGAATTCAAGAAGTATGTTGGCTTGAGGGTGGGAAATGAGAAAAAGATCAAATTTTTGGATGGATAATTGGGATGGTTATGGTTTGCTGAAAGACCAATCCCCCAACTTATATTGACTTGACAACAGTTCTGAAGTCCTCCTAGCAGATATATTCTCTGATATTAGATGGAACTTTGAATTTAGAAGGAATTTTCTTGACAGGGAGACGTGGGAAGTTCATGTATTTATTCAAAAGATGCAATCTGTTAAGTTAATTCTAGAAAAAAAAGATTACCTAATTATGTGAATCGGTGGATCATATTTTTATGCACTGTGATTTTACCTGGCAGGTCTGTTCCATGTTCATGGAAAATTTTGGAATCCAATAGGCAAGTCCAATGAAATTCAGGAATGTAGTGGAAAGTTTGGAATCTGCATGTGCAGAAGCATCCCTACAGAAAATGTGGAGAGCTATCCCTCTATGCGTAGCTTGGACTATATTGAAAGAAGAAACACTTTGAAGGCAAAGGAGAGCAGCTACAATCTGTGAAATATACAACAACATACCCAGTGAAATCTCACTAAGTGGGTTTGGGGAGGGTATAGTGTACACAGACTTTACCACGAAGTGGGGGTTGTTTACGAAAGACCCTCAGCTTAAGTGCATCAAATTCAAGTAAAAGAAGACGAGCACATTGAAGAAAGCATAGCAGTTAATAACCAAAGTAGTGTAAAGTCTACAAGAAATAAACAATCCGACTTAGTGAACAACATATGACAAGAACTACAAGAGTACGATTAGCACCACGATAGGCACTAACAAGCCGAAACCTTCGCAAGGCAAGATAACACTCTACCTCTACTTAAGTTTCTACCCTAATACTCAACCTCCACTTCTTCCTATTTAAAATCATGTCATCGGTAATATGAAGTTGCACCATGTCCTCTCTATTCACCTCTCCCCAATACTTTTTTGGCCTACCTCTACCCCTCCGCGCACTCCCTACAACCAGCCTCTCGCACCCCCTCATTGAGGCGTCGGCGTACCTCCTTTGCATGTACAAACCATCGCAATCTCGTTTCCCTCATCTTGTCTGCCACAAAGGCCACTCCCACCTTCTCTCGGATAACCTCATTCTTAATCTTGTCACTCGTAGTATGCCCACACATCCATCTCAACATCCTCATCTCCGCAACATGTATCTTCTGAACATGTGAGTTCTTGACTAACCACTACTCTGTTGAACTTATCTTTAAGTTGAGGTGGTACCTTCTTATCACACAAGTCTGGCAAGCCTCCATTTCATCCATGATGCTTTGATGTGTGAAATATAGTTGTCTACATTATCTGTACTGCTGGAAAGATGGAAATTTTGTTTTGGATTTCATAATCTGTTAGTCCAAGACTTCAGGATTTTAATGTAATCAAGTTCAGCTTTTTCATTGTAATCTCATAGTATCATCTTGATACTGTCTTCAAGAAAATCATATCTTACAAAAAATAATGTATTGTGGATCTTTTATTTTTCGGGGGTGGGGGGTAATTACACTGGTGAAGATGATGTGAGTCAACTGTGAATAATTACTGCCTCTTCCGCACTTATAGTCCATTTTTAGTAGAAGGGGATACTAAGAGAGCCTTGATAATGTAAGTCGTTTTATATTTATTGGGTGAAGTTGTTCATATCTGAATGTCTTGTGAATCTATTGTTTTGTTCGGTGTAATTACACTAGTTAAGATGATGTGAGTCAACTGTGCAACAGATAATTATTCCCTCTTCCCCAACTGATAGTCCATTTTGACTTGATGTGGATAGTAAGAGAACATTGATAATGTAAGTTGCTTTATATTTATATTTATTGAGTAAACTTGTTCATATTCTCATCTTACATACTGTTCTAAAAGATATCTTTTATGTTGACATCATTCTAGTACTTAGTAGAAGGAAATAGGACATGTTTTGCAACCGAGGGAATAATAAGGATCTAGATAGGTTTTGCATTTTATTACTTAGGCTTTTGGTTATTATTTCCACGGATCCAATTATTAAAGAGATGGGATGACAATCCCTATAGTATTTCTAAAAGCTTTTTCATTGAGGGGTGATATAACACATGTATTATGTACTCCTATATCTCTAAATATCGTAAGAGTTGTCATTTTCCAGATATCAGGTGGTTGGAGACATACCATGGCACTTACTTCTGATGGAAAACTTTATGGTTGGGGTTGGAACAAGGTTTGGTTCTTGTTTCTTTAGTCTTGTAGTTGAAAAAAACTCATGTCCAATGCAACTATGTTCAACTTTAATGCACTACCTGCCTGTGTCTGCACTTTGCTGTCTGTTTTCATTCATATCAGAAATGTAGTCATTCTGTATTACAAGTTGGTCAAAATAATTCACTCAGGGCCTTCGCTTGGTGCATTGTTGGACATATCTTATAGTGTTTGTACACACATCTTCAACATGTAATATTAGTGCTGTCATGCAAATTTTTGGTACAATATTTTTATCAGAAGATGATTTTGTAATTTCCTTCATGCCATTTTGGTTCCTTGTGCTTATATGGAATTTTAAGTAACTGTAGCTGGTTAGCCTTTTTATTTAAATGAACTCGACTCACAGCTATGATGTTTTGTAGAGAAACTGTTCTCCACAATTGGCTTGCTGCAGACAGTTGGATAATTGAATGGTAAATGTGTAACTAGGAAGGCACCCAAAGGGGTTTCAACCTATATAGAAAAATGAATGAGAAAACTCAAAGGGTGTATTTCCAGAATATCAGTGCTCTTAACCTTTGCAATTCTATATCCTTCGTACATTAACATCGCTATTAATTTGGAATCTCATTATCCAATATCAACACTGCTGTTATAATACTTTATACTGCATTCCAGGCATCTTGATTGCTTTATTTCCTCTGTGGTTTTTCTGCCTTTGGCATGTACCCTTTGTTGCTTCCCTTCAACCAGCTTTATTTGACTATAGCGATAAAGCCTTTGTGTAAGACACCATTTTACATTCAAATCTGTTTTGTCTTATTAGACTTTTATTTGCTAGAGGTGGCCAACATAGTTTTACTTGGCCAACATAATTTTACTATTGTCACGGCCTGTTTTCTTATCTGGTAATCAACTTGATTGAATTGAGAAGATCTGTTTATATGCTTCATAATCATTTTCACTTGATCCTCAATTCAGTTTTTCTCTATCCTTTGCATAAGGCAGTATTCAGTGGCTTGTTGCTTGATGCAAACATCCTTTTAGTATCAGATAGAGCTTCGTGTTGGTTTATCTATTGAGTTGGTGTCTTGTTTTGCATCATGAACAGTTCGGACAAGTTGGTGTTGATGACAATTGTGATCATTGTTCGCCTGTTCAAGTAAAATTTCCACATGACCAGGTACTGGTATGCTAGTTCTCAGCGGAAATGAGCACTAGTCTTTGCCTTCTTTGTTGTCATTAGCGTCTTACTTGAGAGATCTTGGGGAGAACAAGCAATTGACATTTTACTTTTACTAAAATGGCAGAAAGTAATTCTGATTTCATGCGGTTGGAGGCACACACTGGCTGTTACAGAAAGGCAGAATGTCTTTTCCTGGGGAAGAGGTACAAATGGTCAGCTAGGTCATGGGGAGTCTGTTGATAGGTAATAACTGCAGACATATCCAGTATTAGTGTCGTTGATAGAGATTTATATCTTGTGGTCTTAAATTAAAGATATGTGAAATATACCAAAATACCCTTTAATCTTGTGGTCTTAAACATGTCATGTGAAACGTTGGAATAAAGTGTTGCCAAAAAGGGGAAGGGACATTCGTTTTGAAACAGACTAAAAAGGAAAGAAAGCAAACATATTGAAATGGAGGAAGTAACATTTAAGGCATTCATTGGTCCTAAACTTCATAGGAAGTAACATTTAAGGCATTCATTGGTCCTAAACTTCATTAAATCCGGCGCATATTGACTTCCATTGCTATTTTTGGATTTTACTTTTAAAATAATTAACTTAGACAATGTAGTTTCTGGGTCAGGTATATTCAAATGTATTCTAGTATGTGGTATTTGAGAGCCACAACATTACAAAAAGTACAATTATATTGTGTTTGTAAATGATCCAAACCAAGGATTAAGTTTTCTTTTGTGTTTCAGGGTTTGACATGATCACATAAATAATTTTTTTTCTAAATCGTACACCTGGTGTATTGGAAGTTCTTTAGTTGGTAGACGACTATTTTTATTTTCCAAGTATTTAGTATCACAAAGTGAAGTCCTCTGAAAAATTTGACACCCTCGTGTCATCTAAATAGTTAATCTCACCAGATAGGAATTAAATATAGTAATATTCTATATGTAAAAGTAACACCATGGATGATGACATTTGTTCTCCATTTTCAACATTCTGCTTTAGTGAACTAACACATTTTCATGCTACTTTCAAAATTGAACTTAGTGATTTTTTGAGATGTGAAGGTATGTCCCAAGGATTATAGAAGTGGTAAGTGTTGATGGATCAAGTGGACAACAAATCGGATCTTCGACATTTGACCCATCAGCAGGTCTTACATCTGCTCCGCCTTCCCTCTCTCTCTGTTTGTCTTTCACAGAATTTAATGATACCATGTATCTGATATTTTCTTTAAACTATTTTTCAGCTGAAAAATCTTGGGTTTCACCTACGGAGAGATATGCTGTCGTTCCAGATGAAAACGTAAGATCACCATTTAAGCAAGCTTTATTTTCTCTAATGGTCTAAAAGAGTATTAAAGTTGTCCAATTGAAATTATGAGAAAATACTCCAAATCACGAGCAAAACTTACTTTTAGCACTTTATATGCACCGGCATTTACTTACCTCCTAATCTTATTTGAAGTGAATTTAAATGCACCAAAAAGGTTGACATGACAAATAAAAATAAAAAAAATAACTGAGAAAAATAATTGGGCCTCCTTTTTTTTCTTTTCAACCAATAAGTTTTTTCCCTTCTTCCTCACGCACCACCATCCCACTGCCCTTAGCCACCATCAGCCCCACCCCTTCTTCTTCCTCACACCCCACCACACCATCGCCCTTAGACACTACCCCCTTCTTCTTCTTCTTCGAACTTCCCAACCTCTTTCTCCTTCTTCGAAATCCCTCATCCCCACCCCCTTTCTCCTTTGAACTTTGCCGCCCTCAGCCACCTCCTGCCTCACCCCTTTCTTCTTCTTTGAACTCTACCACCTTCTTTGTCCTTTTTCGAAACATTGCCATTACCACCCATATTCCCTTATAATCAGTAAATGAAAGAAGGTTGGGATGAACAGGGAACAAATGGAAAAGCTAAAAGCTAACGGGGAAGAACTAATTAGAACATTGATTCCGGAAGCTAACGCCTATTATTCCCTTTAAGATCACTAATTATTGTTGTGTTAATTTGTTGATTGGGATGAACTTAAATTATTATTTTTAATGAAAAATCTATAATTTCTTCATCTCATATTATTTATTTATTTTGGTAATGTGTCGTGAAATTTGAATGTTTTTTTGTGAGAATGATTTTGAGAATCTTGGATCAATCTTTCAACTAAGTAGTTTGATTCTTTTTTTTTTTTTGAGATTTTTTTGTATTTTATTATCTTGGATTAATCCTCATTTTTTTTATATTTTTTTCCCTTTCTAAAATTATGAATAAATAAAAAGAAAAATAAAATAAAAATCAAAATTTAAATAAACTTTGACGTGGATCTGATGCGGCGTGTGTGGAATGCACTTGCCATTATGAGACTTGTATTATAATAAATAATTAACTTGAAATGAAATTACGGCGGTAAAAAATTAAGTTAAGTTCAGTGGTGACTTGATTTATTTTCTCAAACTATCCATTTGTGCAATAGGTGCATCAAAATTTATTTGGTGCAGTGCATGGTTAGATTAAATTTGGTTGATGCAATTGCATATGTTTGTGGGTTGTATAATGATTTCTTAGTTAAGGAATACCAATTTTGATTCTAGTTAGGAGAAATATTTGAACTTTGAGTTTGAAATCACATTTTCTTCCCGATGACTCGAAGGTCATTTATCAGATTTCCTTCTCTTCTGAAACATAATCCCGAAAGTTATGTTGTATGTGCAGGTGCCAAGACAAACAGTTATTCCAGAAAATGGGACTGGAAACGATGTAAATGTGCCGGAAAATGATGTGAAAAGGATCAGATTATGAGATTACTAGCTGTGTGGTGGACGTTCTGGACTGATATCTTCTATTAAAACAATAGTTGATACCTCTTATCTAATGTTGCAAATCTTGTATTTTATTTTTGGGTGTCATAACACTTGTCATAATCATGGCTTAACTTCACGTTGTTGTCGCGAAAGGACTGATTTTGTTTCACTTATGTTCGTAAGTTAGAAGGAGAATTACTATTTAGACGTATCTCCGATTGTAACTGATTGTTTTAGAACAATTAAAAATTCAAAGTGCTTACATGAAGACACAGTTCTAATCACCAAGGTGGTCAGTTTTTGAAGCTTAATTAATTTTGACCTAGACAAGGAAAGTTTGAGAAACCCAAGCACAAATAATTTGGGTTTTTGTTTAATAAATAGGCTTAAATATTCCATCGAACTTTGAGGAAAAACTTATTTATGTCATCCGTAAAAGTTTGACTCAATATATCATTCCCATTGGAGAAAAGTTCATGCCATATTTGTTAACTGAAATGGCATAGATGATTTTTTTCTCAAAGATTGATGGCATATTTGAGTCTTTTTTTTAAAAAAAAAATTTAATAAATGATGTGGTTGAATCATAATTGATCATGTGTAAAAAATAATTTTACAAAATTGAAATTTTTTCAATTAACAAATAATGGCATCGATGAGTATTTTCTCAAAATGAAAAGTGTATAGATAAGCCAAATTTTAAATGCATGGCATAGATGAATTTTTTCTCAAAGTTTGATGACATATTTGAACATTTTTTCTTTTATTTATAAGAGAAGGTAAAGATTAATATTAGGGAAAATGCATAGATCCCACCTAAACTTGTCCCGAAAAGTAGTTACACGCTTAAATTATCACAGTGACCTATTGCACACTTTTACTACTCAAAAGTAAATTTATTACCACCATGAGACTTGTAATACCACTCTCACATTATGTGGTGTATTACACTCGTTTTCACGTCAGTGCTACATCAGCACCATGTCATAAATTATAATTTTTTCTTTTTTAATTAACTTTTCTTTTGTAACTATATTTTACTCTAACTAATCCCTAATTTATGGTTTTTAAATCTCTAATATATCTACTTCATCACTAAATCTCACCCATTTCAATTCTCATTTCATCGGAAAAATCATATCTGGCCATCTTCACTATTGATTTTGTTCTTCACCTCCACTATATATCACCTTCAATTCTTCTTTTTCTTTGTCACAACACCAAATATCACCACCACCATTATTAATATCATTTTTTTCTTCTTCACCATCTTCAATTACCTCTTTTAATTTTTGTGACACACCACCCATCACCACCAAACTTGTAAAGCTGCTATCACAACAAACCTAAAAATTGATTAACAACCAAAATTTCTTTAACAAAGTAAAAAAAAAAAGATAGAAACTTTTCTAGATAAATACACACTAACAAATCTATGAGAATTAACCTAATTGTGAATAAAAAAAAATTGTACTTTAAGATTGTGATAAAAATAAAATAAAGAAGTGTGATGAAAATAAAGAATGAAAAAGAAGAGGACAATGGGTGGGGTGTGAAGAAGAAGAAGAGGTGTGGGGGGTGTGGTGGAGTGGAGGTGGAAAAGAGGATTCTAACTTTTCTTTTTACTTTAATTTCAAAGTGACGCGCCTATTTCTTATTTTTTTATTATTTTCTTGCCACGTCAATTTTAGGGGGTAAGAAAATTCATTTTTGAGTAGTATAGGTGTGTAATAGATCACTATGATAGTTTAAACGTGTAATTGATTTTTTGGAAAAAGTTTAAGAGAGAATTTATGCCTTTTCCCATTAATATTATCTTGAATATTTGAGATGTAGCTATATGTGATAATATGGTAAGCATGCAAGAGCCTATTTGTTCTCATCGACCACAATGCATATTGGGATTCTGGATCTTAAATAAGGCATCATAAGTATATAGTTGATGTGAAACAAAACATTATTGCAAAAAAAAATTTAATGAAACATTTACTTGTTTAAGCAAAAATAGTTAGTATATCCTCTTGAATCTAGTGATTCTTTTAAAAATACATGACTGGCGACAAAGTTGATTTTCATAGCAAGTCACGAGTTAATTTTTTAAAATAATCACCCGAGTTTTGAGAATTGTTTCTAAATATATTTTTTTGTTTCACCTAGAATCAAAATATCACTCAACAATCACATTTTTTCTCCTAAAATACTTAACACTTCAAAAGTCTCCTTCTCTCCTAGTTGGCATGCCATGTCATTTAAACCAATTATTTTTAATGAGAAATAATTCATATAATTAAAATTATAATTTTTTTCAAATTTTTTTATAAAAAAAATAGATTAATTTATTAAGAAAAAATTGCATGCTTAGGAATCTTTTTCGGTACTTAAACTTTATGTTATTTTTCTAAATAGCCACTCATCTATCTATCTATCTATATATATATTTTTATTTTTATTTTATTTTAATATATATATTTTTTTTGGTTTCCCACCCGGTGTCCGGTACTCATATTGGAGCCCAACTAAATCTGAATTCGCGCCGGGAAGTCCCACATTGGGGGTAAAACGCTCCCTAACAAAGGTGACTCCGTACCCAAGGGGGCTCGAACCCGAGACCTCTTGGTTAAGATAGTGTGTGTGTATATATATATATATATACTATCTTAACAGCTTGAACTTCCTAACTTAAATATTAAATTATTATAATGCTCTAAACTTAAAACACTCAATTTAGTATATATATTCTATATTTTATATTATATTATGTCTATTAATGGGCAAACAACATAAATCTCACTAGTTTAGGTCCTAATTGCTAATATTCATAGTAATTTCAAATATTACTTCATGTACCACATCTCGTTGGTTGGATACATGTATCTTAACTCGACATATACATGTATTCGAGAAATTGACAAAGCAGGATACATGTTTGATTAAGAAATGTACCTAAAATGCTTAATTTAAGGAGGAAATCACTCCTTTAACAGCTTTTGAGTACAAAGTGAACAACCTTTCTTTCCAGAAATTTGAGTTTTTTCTCTAAATTTTGAGCCTTCTCTTCCAAATACATGTATATGAGATATGTCATTAGCTAGATACATTACAAACGTGTGTCTATTTATGTAGCATAACAAAATTGCTCAATTAGTAGGATAAATCACTCATTTAACAGCTTTTGAGAATCTGTAGCATAATAACTTCCTAAAAAAGTTTCAAAAATTTGAACTCTTTTCCTTCCTTCGGTGAGAAACTGACTGAAACAATGTACATTTCATGTTTCTACCAAAATTTAAATAACAATGTATCTCAAAATAAACACAAAATATCTCAGATGAATAAAAGTTGAAAGAATAATCATAAAAGTTAATATTCATTCCATGTATCTACATATAGGTAACTAACAATGCATCTAAATTAAACACAATGTATACATGTAGATCAAATACATACGAAAATAATCAGATACATTGTAGTAACATAATAAATACATTGATAATATTAAGATACATGATAGAAGGATAGATACATACGACAAGACCCGGATACATGACAAAATAAATTATGTCAAATGCATGCATAAATCTCCAATAATGCGTAAATCTCCAATATATTTATTAGATACATACACGTAAATCTCCAATATAATTATTAGATACATACACACTTAATCAGAACATTAATAAAAACTAGATACATATAATTGTATCTCAATAATGTGTCAGATAAATAATAATGTGTCAGATAGATCAATAATATGTCAAATACATGCATAAATCTCTGCTTATTAAAACTTTTCAATTACGCTCGTGGTTGTTTAGGATATCTCATTGCGGCGGTGTTTGCTTCACCTTTTTTATTTTTCAATGTTGCTCTCTACACTAAGATCCAACGGATCTTCGCCGGAGCCACCAAAGTTTCCGCTTTTTCGTCCCTCAGACTAATAAAAATTTGAAGAAGAAGGCTCTCAAGTCGTCGAAGATGAAAGTTGTGTGTTGCCGTAGTGTGGCCATGAATTTTATATAGGATTCATCGATACCTAGTTAGTCTCGCACTCTTCGTGTCTTTTTGCCAATAGATCCTAGTGGTAACTAGTTATCATAAGTGCAACGAGTTACTGGTAGCACGCTCATCGTCGGAGATTGGGGGAGGACGTGGGGTGGAGGGAGAGATACTGCTAGCGTTGGATAATAGGGGAGGTCGATGAGAGAAAAATATATTTGATTGTTATTAAAACATTAATTGTGGAGTTCAAATGTAAAGATAATTAATCAATCTTAGTTTTAAGGGATGTGGGTATCTGATTGTATGTTCAATAATATATGGTATAAAATATTAAAAGTGGTAAATATGGAATTGTTTGTAAGTAGAGGTAAGGTTAGTATATATGATATTGATGTATGTTTTACAAGGTACGTTATCCTTTATTTATTTATACTATATTATATTAAGAGCATACACCTTTTCACATCGAAGGGTTGTGATTTTTCGATTAGTTGTGACATTTCCGAAGGGTTGTGACTTTTCGGATACGGCACAATAAGACCTATTCATACTACCCTTTGTAGGCTATAAATAAACACTTTCCTCACATTTTTAAACTACAACTTTTTTAAGTTTTCTATTTTTCTTCTTCTTAAAACACCCGATTTAGTATAGCATCTATATTTTATATTATATTAAATTATATTGTATTGATTTAATTATTAATTAATATTATATTATATTAAAATAAAACACTTTTTTCACGTTGAAGGGTTGTGATTTTTTTTAAGGATTGTGACTTTCTGATAAGACACAATAAGCACATTTTCATATAATCCTTTGCTGACTACAAATGAAGAGGTTTCCTCATCATTTTAAAATTATGAATTTTCTAATTTTTTATATTCTTCTCTTCTTAAAAAAATTGAAGTGTGATTTGCAGTCGTTGAGTGAGTTCGACGTTCAATGAAATTTGAACACCACAATAAGCACATGTTCATACTACCATTTGTTGACTATAAATAGAGAGGTTTCCTTACATTTTTAAACTATAAATTTTCTAAGTTTTCTATTCTTCTTTGTTCTTAAAATTAATACCCAATTTAGTATATCATCTATATTATATTATAATTATTTACAATATACTATATTAAAAGCATATAACTTTTCGCATTGAAGGATTGTAAGTACTTTTTTTAAAGAGTTATGACTTTTTCAACGAGCTGTGACATTTTTGAAAGGTTGTGATTTTTTTGCATAAGACACAATAAACATATATTCATATTATCCTTTATTGGCTATAAATGGAGGAGTTTCCTTACATTTTTAAATTACAAATTTTCTAACTTTTCTATTCTTCTTTTCTTAAAAAAACTCAAGTGTGATTACTGATTTGTAGTTGTTGAGCGAGTTCGAAGTTCAATGGAATTCGAACACCCCTTAACTTGAATGCTAAATTACTATAATACCCTCAACTTCAAATTACTTTAATATAACTTCTATATTTTATATTTATATTTATTTATATTATATTAAAAGCAGAAACTCCAACATATAGCAATAACTAAGCAATGAATTATAGGGAGGGAGGAGAATGTATATTTAGAGGTGTAGTTAAGAGATTTTAACTTTTAAGAGTGGTTTTTTTTTTTTTTTTTACATATCACAATTATTATATTCAAATTAATACCTCACCAAGAATATTTGCATTTATGAGTGTTTGGACTGTTTTTCGTGACACTTTTTATAAATTTAAAAGAACTTTGTTATTAATTGCGCAAAACTTTGACAATTGTATTATGATAAAAATAAAAGGGTAATTCAGTTTTTCATGGATTAAGATGAATAAATTTTCTAATTCTTAGTTGCATATTTAAAAATATTAGGTTCTGAGAAGGCCACATTCTTAAAGTTTGATTAGTATTTGAACTTAGGTAGTCTTTTTACTAGCTTTTGTTAATTATTTAAATCATGTCAAGAAAGTTTAGGTAGAAGAGTGAATCATTCATTATATTATCGTATTCATATGTATGCATGAGCTTATTCTGAATTCATGATAAGTTTTCTCTCAAATTTGTTACAGTATAATATTTTCTCTTTATCTTTGGTTTCTTTCTATACATTGACTCCCCAATCTATTTAAATAAAGTGATATTTCTTTGAACAAATTATAAGCATGTTTTCCTTTTTCTTAATAAGAGTGTAAGTTTTCATAGAACTCTAAAATCAACTCAAATGTCTTATCTAGTTGTAAAAATTACAAAGTTTCATAATCTTATGTGAATATCTCTGAAACATTTCTTACCAATATACAAAGAGTTGTGATATTTATGAATCATATTGTAATTACATAATGCATGTTTACGTGTTTGTCATGTCATGGGTATTGTTTTATATTTTTGAATGTATTGATTTTATAGATACACCTTACAATTTATAGAGAATTAATTAAAGTTTAGGCGTGAAATAGATCAATAATTCATGGTAAGCCTAGAAAGTAGGGGTGTACAAAATCGAACCAAATCGCAAATCGGGTCAAATCGAAAAAAAAATCCGACTAGTGGTTTGGTTTGACTTGGTTTGGTATTAAAAAAAAACCTGACTATATTTGGGTTGGTTTGGTTTTGACTAAAAAAACCAACCCGACATTATATATGTAATTTTAAAATTTTATTTTATACATATAAATATTTACTTTGATATAATTTTAAAATATTTCTTATACTATTTCATAGTTTTTATCTTTTAATATATTATTTCAAGTTTAAAACTTAGAATTCGGAATGGTCCAATAAAAATTATGGTTCATAGATGTTGATAATTATAATAAAACTTAAATCAAAATCAAATTAATACTAATGCAAAAAGAAAATCAATTCAACACTAAGAATGACAATAATA
>JAJOOR010008063.1:0-24479 GCA_036250505.1 Solanum acaule
TTTAGGGTGAAAACAAAAAGTATGATGACTATGTTATTTCATGGAAGTTACTCAATGCCCCCACCCCCCCCCCCCACCCCCACCCCAAAAAAAAGAAGAAGAAAAACTAGTATTTATACTAAAACCCCCCCAAAGTTGTAGAAAATTGTCTTAGGTTCCATGTACTCTTTATCTCAAAATATACATTTCTAAAAATTAATTGTGCTAAATTTTGATTGCAATTTTAAGTTGTAGAAAATTGTCTTAAGTTCCTTCTCACTTCACTACTAAAAATAGAAGGAAAGAAGCGACGGCGAATAAATTTTGTAGCTAAATAAAAACATTTATTGATAATCCTCTTTAGCGATAAACTATCAAAAAAATCTGATAGATACGCACGCGTGTTTAGAAATAGATGAGCAATAAAATTTGTAGTTAATTTTAATTTTTTTTGTTATATTTTAAAACTCAATGCTTTTGATATAACACACACGCACACATGCATGATTTTTTTTTTAAAAGTTTGGTTCCTTCGCTCCTTGCTTGCGAAGCAGCAAAAAAAAAAAAAGACTTCATCAAGTAATTAGAAACTTAGAATCTAAATATGTAAATTTGCTAGTCGAAAATAGATCTCCGCCTTTAAATATTCGTAAATAAAAGTGTTGCGATTCTCTCCCTCAAATTGATTGTAAAAGCTAATACCTTCACGTGTTTGGTTGAAGCATGACAATAGAAGGATGCTTTGAATGAAAATTGGAATAAAATCCGTTACTAACGAATAATAGAGATGCACGTAAGTTAACAATTGGTGAAACAATGAGGGATATATTAGCAACTTGTGTAATTTATCAAACAATTAGTAATATAAATAGACATTTCACAAAAGAAAAGAGGACAAATATTCAATATAATTATTTAGAAACATATAAATAGTGATTCCACTTATTTATTAATTATTATCAAGAATTTGGCATTGCTTTTTTTTTTGTTTGGTTTTATTAGGTTAATGACTAATCACATCAAAGTAGGAAAAAGCAAATGAGCTGGCCTTCACATGGAACTATTAATTATAAAAAGTTACTAATAAATAATTGATGTGGGGACTAAAGAAAATTGGACAAATTCATTGACTTTATTTATTCATTTTATTCTTTAATTTTTCATGCAAGAAGAAAAAGTCCAAACCATAGCCTTCACAAGTAGTAATATATAAGAATCCAAAGTTATATAAAATAAAATAAATAATTGTCATTTCTATACTTTTCATGTGGCCATGGAACGTTCCACGGATCTTAGAGGTGCAAAAAATACAACATGTTTGTGCGAATCGGTAGAATTTAAAGTTTATGAATTTTTGTACGTTGGCAGATTCAACGAATTTTATATAGATTTTAGAAATTTAATTAATAGTTTGTGCTCATTAACTGTATTTTTAGTGATTGTGAACTCAATTATTATTGTATATTACTTGAGATCGTTGTATAAAAATTCATAAACATCAGATTTTGAATATATCTCAGGTGTTGGATTTATTACTGTAAATATCGTCGGTATAAGAAATTTTTATATTATCAGGAAGTAACTAAATGATATTTATAAGTAAGTCTCGTTAAAATATAAGATTCAACCTGATGATATAAAAATATTTTTTTCCTAATAGTATATATATATAATTTAATAAAATATATGAGTTTCATATATATAATTATTTCAAAGATAGGAAAATAGGAAGATAGATCCACCTTTGTAGCCATAACTTCAAGTTTCCTCTTAAATAAATCTCATTGTCATATTTTCATTTTTTTCTCTTTTGATATGATGTTATTAATTTTAATATTTTACTTGTCAATATCAACTTACTTAGTCTTCTAATTGTAATAATATAATTTAATGGGAAATATGACAAATAGAGTTATTATATTTTTTTTTTTTATCTAATTTAAATTATTAAATATGTTGTAAAAGAACTGGATAAAAGATTGATATTATTGACTCTATCATAAACACTTAGTGAGAATTTTGTTTATCTGATGATCTACGGTTTGAAGTTTATAATTTCTTATATTAATTACAAATGAAGATATTGAAAACATATAAGTATGTTATTTCTAGCCGTTTATATTTTTAGATGAGATAATATATATAATTTAACATGATATCAGATCTGACAAATTAAAGGTCATATATAACGTTAAAAAAATAGAATTAATAATTTTGAGTTTCATTTAAGAAAACATTGAGATTTTCTGAACTAAGAGTAAGTTTAAAGTTTAAAAATACTTGAAATTGGCAAACGTATTTTACATGTGTTTTTTTTTAAAAAAATATAGTAGTTAGTAATTAATGTGATATATGATTACTTTATCTCACACGTTATTCTTACACTATGAATTTACTTTTTTATATCTTATTTTTTTTACATGATTATTGAAGACATAATTAGGTATATAAAAAAAACGTCATTCTTTCTAACTGTTTAAAATGTATAGATAAAATGGTGATAATACAATGGTTGAAGTGTATATAATTTTTTTATTTTGAGATCACCATTTAAGGTTTATCTATAGTGCTTAAAATTTTGCAAATCTATCATACTTGACTTTAGAATAACTTCAGACATGTGACTGAATTCAGTCATTTTTGCTAGAAGTTCATGCTCATATGATTGGTGTTCGTTCATTTTTGCTTAAACTTCAAACAGAAATACCTGAACTTTTATCCCTATGTAACTTCAAACATTTTATTTGAAGTTATTCCGAAGTCGATAGAAATGGAATTTTTTTTAAAAGTAAATACATGTTGCTTATTTGTCCATTTCATCCTACATTTTGCCCATTCCTTGAGTTGTTCATTTGGGTTGATGATTGTTAGCTTGTTTGAAGGCCCATAAAAAAAGTATAAAGTACAAAATTCATACCTTAGGAAGTTTTTCCAATTACAAAAAAATCGAATTTTTTATTGCTTTCAAATATATTCTTTGATTGTCCAATACATTGTAAATGATGCATTACTTAATGAGGGGAATGTATCCAAGAGGGGATAGAGATGTATCCGAGAGGGGATGGATGTATCCGAGAGGGGAGGGATGTATCCGAGATGGTACAAGAATGATCCAAGAGGGGATAGGGATGTGTCCGAGATGGGATAGGAATGATCCAAGAGGGGATGGACGTTTAGAGATTATGATATCTTAAGTTGTGTATTTATGTAATATTTCCTAGCACAAACGTCCAACTTATGATGATCCGTCATGAGTTGTGGCAAAGCAAGTCTTATATGGCGATCCTCTAGACATTGACTCCAACTTCTAGTTCAGAGGTAGAGAGATTGTTTCCAACAACGTAAAATTTAAGAACATACTATATGTTTAGAAAAGGAAAAACAGATGTTGTAACTCAGAGTGACACATTCATTTAAAGATGGAAAAGAACATATATATCAAATAAATTTTGAACCAACATATACAACTTATAAACACAAAACATACAACAATGTATTCACAACTTAAAATGAAGCATAAAATTTCCACAGATTCCAAAAAAGAAACCTATATATATATAGAGAGAGAGATATGAATACAGCGCGCGTTAGAACTTCCTTAAATTCGTTAACCTTCAACAGTGACTTGAGCTGATGGCATAACAATAGCGTTAGGCGGTTTCTCTGCATTGTTGTCTGCTGGATTCATCTCGAACTTTTCATCAGGTTGTTCGAGCATTTCTTTTGATTTCTCTTCACAAATGTTCTCGTCCAACGCCTTTGCTTCAGCAGGTTTTGATTTTGTTACAACAGCTTTCCCTTTAGTTTTAGTAGTTGAGGAACTTTTCATTGGTTTCTTGGTTTCAATAGGCTTCCCTTTTGAAGCACCGGTGACTTTATTACTAGTTGACAGCATAGCCCGGGGTGACTTTACCTGTTCTTTGTTGACAACTCTTGGACTGAAACACGATCCTCCACTTTCGGAGCTGTTGGTTGTAGATGTGGAGTTCTTGTTTCTTCCGAGCTTAGGAGATACAGCACGTGTTGTCGGTATCTGTACATGAAAGCATGAAATTTTAACATGTAACACGGAAAGTTAATATAGTAGCCTCGAACTCTGTAAGCATATGTTTTACTCCGAGACACGAATTAGATGAATACTTGGTGTATTAAGAGACAATCACAAACACACTTAAGAATTGCTCAGTAATGAAATCAGAATCTTTTTTTTAGTTCTGCTCATTGTGGTCAAGAATTTGTATCATCGAAAGCCTACTGATCATACGTATTACGTACATTAGATGGAGGCACATTGTTTCCCTATTTCAAATCCCTGATCTCTCACCAGGTTTTCCCTCAAGTATCAATTAAAAAGACATGACATTGGGAAACGTAATGAGGAATTTGAACATGTAGAATTCCTAGTATATATGAGAAGTTATGCTAAAAATCCTACGCATGCCGGGCTTTTCATCATTTAGAGCTCCTAATGCCCCGTCCTGTCGGGGCAGTGGGGTGATCCCCAAGGTGGCCACAATGCCTATGCCATCACTAGAGGGCATCCTGTCAGGGGGATGCGGGGTTGATCCTTTCAGGCCAATGTCTACGCCATCACTGTGATCTACTATCTCGAAAGAATTTTCTAAAGTAAAAAAAGTTCTACTAGAAATGACTTCTTGTTAAATTCTGAAGCTCACACTATAATTTTGACATGTCAAGTCATGCAGAAGATGAAGGTTTTTCCCGTGCGAGGATGTCAAAGACAACACATTAATGTGTTCTCCGAAAGTAATGAACCAGTGTGTCAACAGGGGAGATCTAAGATCAATATATTACCTTCCTAAGTTCAACTTTTTGAGGGGGTTCCTTGTAGAAGTTTGGCATTGGTGTAGCTTTAAATGTCAAGCTCTTCCTCAATTGCTTTATCTCCGCCTCTTGGTTTTCCTGTATCAAATCCCAAATTCCGAGGAAAAAAAAAAGGGTTAAGGCGAGAGTAGATCTTAAATAATTAACCGGGAAAACTTAATATTTTTTGAACCAACCTTGGATTTTGCTTGCAAGTTATTCTTTTCCTCTTCCTTTGCCTGTATCTTCTCTTCTATCTTCGCCAAGAACTAACGAAGAAACAAACCTTGCACTACTTAGCTTTGCATATAAAGTTACATTTCCTCATTGGTAAACAAGAAACAAGTGCAGAACTACAAACCTCCTTCCGCTTTTCGGCACGTTCTTCCAACCTGAAGGAAAATCCAGCAATACTGGCCCTTCGTTGCCCACGAGGAGTGGTACTCCTGGTAACAACAGAAACAAAAGGAGTAGATTTAATTGGCCTGGAACATGAAAGATGACGAACAAACCAATGGAACAACAGAATGAAAGTAGTTGCAAGAACAAAAGCAGTACGAGGAAGTAGTAGAACGAGCATCCTCGTCCTCTTTAACAGGCAATTCAGATTTAGTAGGTTTCTTGTTTTCGTCATTCGATCTGCAGTACACAAAGAAATAACTTAACTGAAGAAAAATTCTTTGCAAATGAAACATAATAGAAAGTAAAAAAAATTGATGCTATACACAAGTATAGACCAAAAAAAAAAAGCTTTATAAAAAATGCAAACAACAAATTCACTTACACTTCAGATGTAGCTTTCTTTGCGTTTCCATTGGCTGTAAGAGACTTCCCGGACTGATAAAGAAAAAACAGGTTAGAGACACAGTGATATAAACCATCTATCAAACAAGGTAAATGCAAATATATAACGAGGGTTGATACCATAGACTGTCGGAGACTCGGGCCAGCTGCAATAGTTGTCCTCCTGTTGGTTGCAACACCTCCATTTATGTTTGCATTCTTCAAGACTCCACCAGATACACCCCTGTTAGCCGGATTCGAACTAGAAGCCGATGATCCCTTCGAATGTGAAGTCTCATTCTTAACCCCCTTTGTTTTCAGTTCCTTGGCATCCGATTTCTTCGGATACACATCGATGCTCTTCCTCATTACATCGGAACTAACACCTCGTGAAGGGAACGACAGGCTTTGCGATTGACTCGCCTTATTCGAACGAGTCAATGCAGCTGTCGCTCTTAAACTAGCCTGATCTTTCACCATCTTATTGTTCTTTGTAGTTCCACCAGTAGCAAGCTTTTTTTGACTCGACCCTTTGCTCTTCGGAACATTTCGAGACAGTTCAGTTTTGACCACTGATACATTAGGTGGTTCATCAGCCTTTTCCTCATTTGCATTTGCCTTTTTTTCACTCACATTCTCCTCCTCCTTACTCATATCCAAATTCTTTTCAACCACAACAATCTTTTCCTCTTCAACTGGAACCCCATTTTCAGACTCCATTTATCCGAAATATCTAAGTAACACAGAGACAAAATCCACAAGAAAAATCAAAACTTTGAGTTGAATCAACAACTATAAGAAAAAGATAAACACACCAACACTTCACAAACAAGTCACTTTCTTCTAAAAAAATCTTCAAAGAAAATGACAAAACACATAAATGTAAGGAAAAAGAAACACAACCCATATGAGTTATGACAATTTTCAACCTTTGTTCACAAATAACCACAAGTTTCAACCATCAAAGACAATTCAAGAACCAACCAAACAAGGCATAAAGGGTAACCAAATCTAACTTCAACGGACTAAACACCCAACCTACTATATAACACCAGAAGAGGGAGTGAGGGACAAGCTTCAAGGCATGGGCAGAGCCACATTGCTTATTCGGGTTCAGCAGAACCCACTAACTTTGGCTTAAACCCTATGTTTTGAGTTAAAAAAATTCATTTAATACGTTTAGATAATCTATTCAGGACCCCAATAAGCAAAATGAATTGTAATTCAGAACACACAAACTAAAAATCCTGAACCCGCCTAATAAATCAAGGGCATTCAACTTTCAACAAACATATTCAACACTTGTAACACAGGAAATAACCAGAATTTTCAACAATCAAGAAACTGGACAGTGTAAACTCAACAAACAATTCAAGAACCAACCAAACAATGCCTAAAGCTAACCAAATCCCACTTCCTAGATGCAAAAAATGGAATACACACCTCATAAAATTCCACAAAAGTAATAAACTTCACACTGTAAATTCAACAAACAGTTCAAAAACCAACCAAACATGCCTAAAAGCTAACCAAATCCCACTTCACAGAGGCAAAAACTGGGATATCCACCTCATAAAATCCCATAAAGTAAGAAACTTGACACTGTAATTCAACAAACAATTCAAGAACCAACCAAACAATGCCTAAAAGGGTAACCAAATCCCACTTCCCAAAACCAAAAAATGGAATACTCACTTGACACTGTAAATTCAAGAACCAACCAAACAGTGCCTAAAAAGCTAACCAAATCTCACTTCCCAGAAGCAAAAATTGGAATACCCACCTCATAAAATCCCATAAAGTAAGAAACTTGACACTGTAATTTCAACAAACAGGTTCAAGAAACAACCAAACAGTGCCTAAAAGCTAACCAAATCCCACTTCCCAAAAGCAAGAACTGGAATACCCACCTCATTAAAATCCCATAAAAGTAAGAAACTTGACACTGTAAATTCAACAAACAGTTCAAGAACCAACCAAACAGTACCTAAAGGGTAACCAAATCCCACTTCCTAGAAGCAAAAAATGGAACACCCTAATCATAAAATCCCATAAAAAGTAAGAAAAACACAAAGATCCAACAGAATTGAGTAAAAAAACAGTGGAAGGTACAGTCTTGAAAAATCAAAATAGCAAAGGAATGTGTAGAGAAGAAATGAGTGAATAGTACCTTTTTGTCTAGAAGGATTTTGAGTACTGATTGGTGGCAAATTTTTTTGCTTTGTTGAATTGTACAAATCAATTATGACTCAAAGAATTCAAAATGCTTACTTTGGAATGGAAAGTTGTGTGTTAGAAATAGTAGGAAAAAAAAAAGAGGACAGACAGAGAGGATGGTTGTGTTCAATGGGAGTTGAAAAAAAAAAAGGTAAAAAGGGAAGTTAATTTACGATGATGAAAGGTGTGTATCTGAGATTTCGATCATAGTTTAGGAGTTTTCTTTTGTTTTAAGCTCTCGTTTGGAGTAAATTTTGAATTTAACATTTTGGAACTTGAAAATTTGAGTTTTTTAAAATTGTATTTGAACATGCATTTTACTCGATATCTGATTATTTTGTGGTTGTTTTGGTGTGTTGATGTTGTCTCTTTTTCATTGTTTGTTCAGCCGAGTGTAGTTCGGAAATAATCTATCTACCTTCTTAAAGGCAAGGATATGATTTGATACACTCTATTTCTCCAGACTCCACTTATTATATTTCGGTGAATTTATTGTTATTGTTTGTAATTGAAAGTAAAATTTCTCCTAAAAAGTGGTAGTAGATTCGATTTTGAAAATTTGATCAAAATTTCATGATCAAATAATTATTTGAAGATAAATTATCAAATATGATCCAAAATCTATGTATGACAAAGCGCTAGCTTAGTGTTAATTCAATTTTTCGGTCTAATTTTGCATTATTCAATTTTGGTTTATGTTCTTTTTTTTTAATGTCATCCAATTCGAATCAAAATAAATTGATTTGATTTGATTTCTCTTTCCAATTTGATCTTTTTCGGTTTGAATTTTTAGTTATTCAAATATATCGTATAAGATAACATGGAGTTAAAATAGCTTTTAAACACTTTTATAATAGAATTTTTATCTTTAATAACCTAAATTATCTTATTCAACATAAATTTGGTCCAATTTACTCACAAAATATTAAAAATAGTATATAAGTCATCAATAATTAACAGCAACATCTGATTATTATCTTCCATTAATGGATAATTTTTGTAATTATAGTTAATTTTGCACCAAAAGTCAGCATGTGGAGAACACGTTTGTGATAATCTAATATCCTTTTCAAGAGTAGTATAAAAAAATTGAATTTTTTGGTTTTTAACCTTGTGTTCGATATCTATATTTTCGAGTACGATTATAATTTGAATTTGCACATCGCTAAGCTCATTTTTTAAAATAATGGGCTATCAACATAATTATTTTCTATTTCGAGAGACTTAAATTCGAAATCTCTAATTAAAATTAAAGAAATCTCAAACCGTCCCACCACAACTCATATTAACATTTAACTAGTCATTGTTTTCATTTTATTGGAGAGGGTCTTACAAATTTTCTAATAATTATTGTAATATCTTGAAATGGTCTAACTATTTGATGACAAAAGAATCCTATGAAAACAAGGAATCCTACCAATATAATATATCTTATTATAATAAATTAAATATATGATTTGTATAGTTGTATATTTTAAAGAAGCTTAATTAATTATTTTACTTTTTCTTACTATTCAATAACATGCTTACAACAATCAAGAGATATATCATAATGATTCATATTCCTCCGTCTAAAGGTTTCTGATTCGAGCTTTTGTAATAGATTTTTTTATTATTAATTTATGTAAATGTTCTTTTTTAGGCCACTATTTAAATTTTATCTCTGTTTTTTTAAAAATAAAATAAAAAATATGAAGATATAGTAATAAAAAATTATCTTTCTATATCACATTGGATTCGGATCTAATATTTGTTCATATATTCATCAACCTCATAAACAAAATATTAAATTTGAGTCTAACATTTATAATAACTTACAAATTTTTGATTTATCGTCAAATGTTTTCTCATAAAATCTTCATTTTTACTCAAAAGAACATGATATAAAAGGTTCGTTAGTGGTCAGGGGGAAAAAACGAGGACTATTTACGAAACATATGATGCAAAAAGGGACAATTGACAAAAAATTCCGAAAAATCTCAGTAGGGAGTGTTTTTCTTTTTTTAATGAATCCCTAAGTGACATGAATTCGAATTAATCGATCCTAAAAATATCAAAAATATGATTATTATTATTATTATTTTAAAAATAAAATCAAACAAGAATGTTGTCAACTATGTTATTATATATCTCTTTGAAGCCTTGCACACATGATAAAACTTTCTATATGAAATAATAGTAATAATGCCAAACCTCATCACAATCTTATCTGCTAAAGAATTTAGTAATTGTATGTTTTCTATTTGGAATAAATGGAGCAAAAATGTTGGACACCAACATTTTATTGAGTTGATATTTTTCTTTTTTTTGGAATATTGTAAAAGTCAATTAATAGATGACAAAATTTTGGACCACAGTTCCATTTATTAGCAATTAATATCCTTAATTTTGACCTATTAATTATCATGAAATATAGTAACAAAATGAGTGATTTGAGTACAATAATCCATTTCCCCCATATATGTTGATCCTCTTAAAATATTTAGCATTCTCTTACCACTTTTTTCGTCGGAAAGGACATTATACCGTGATGATAACTAGTAAGTAATTCCATCTTTAATCAGTGATTTCGATTTCGAGCCTTAAAAATGAAGTCGGCAGATCGCATTTGATAGAAAGTGATTATTTTCTAAGGTGAAGCTTTTTGACACAAATCTAAATTAATCGAATCTCAAAATGAATATCAGATTCCTTTTAAATTTTGGAAAAATCAAAAGAAAAACTTTACAGACTTAAACAATTTCAAAAAGAGCCTATGTTGCTTACTTATCAAATAAAAAATTAACTAATATTTTAATAAATATGCATTTTATTTTATTTTTTGTATAATTTGAAAATTCCCTTTTCCCCTTAATTCTATTGTGAGTAAAATGGGCTATTTGGATAAGTAAAGGGTCAAAACGATCAATTCATCAACTTCATTGATCCAAAATAACAAAAGTAATTAGTATATGGTTCTAAAAAATATGATCAAGGTCGTGATAGGATGGTTAGTACTTGCATTTCTATTCTTAACTAGATTTTTAAATTCAAATTCTAAAATTACATTCGTCGACTAATAAAGAACGTTTACCCTCTAAAATAATTTTTTCCACGGAATCTAGATTACTCGAGTTCTATAGCAGGTATCAAATACCGGATAAAAAATACAATCAAACCTCTCCATAACAATATTGATTATCTCGATACTCTTTAGCGTGTATAGCAAAATATTATTATAAAAAACATATAATATAATATGAAAGACCATCGATTCAACATAAATCATCACCGTTATTGCAAAATATTGTCATAGAGCAATCTGATTGTGCAATAGAAAAGAATCGAATTTTAGAATTATCTATGATAGGAGAGGGATTTCACTCTATTAACTAAGACTTTTTGACATGAATCCGAAATAATCGAGCTAATGTAGGTACCGAACACCGAGCTGGGAAAAAAGTTAAAAAAAATAAATTTTGAAAGTGCCAACGTGGCACTACTGTAGAACGTGAGTGGGTCCCACATTTCTCTAGTGGGCCCCAAAATCAACGTGTCTCAACAACCGTTTCGGCGTGAGCTGTCAGAACGTGCCGAGACTTTGATCCAACGGTGGATCTGTTGAGTTTGAATGAATCTCAGCCGTTGATTTTTTATTTAAATTATTTTTCTCCGTTTTGGAAGAATTTACAAAAGTATGGGATTTTGTGTGTAATACGTTGTATTCAATTAATTAATTTTTTTTTTTTTTTTATAATAATAGAAAGTTTTTAATATTTTGAAATTTTTAATTATTTTATTTTATATCAAAAGAGGAGCAAAGATTTTAATATATAACCATCAAAAACAATTTTTCTACCTTTTCACGATAAAATAAGATTGTATACTCGTTCAATCTTTCTAAACTTCATATTGGATTATATTAGGAATGTTATTGTTGTTGTTATCGCTTATGTTTCTTTTTAGTTACGAAACTTATCATAAATATAGCTTGTAGCTAAATAAGATTTCTTATAATTCATCGAAAATCGGTAATTATATTAAATAAGATTAGCGATAGATTTTTATTGTTTGGCGATAATAATATATTATTGATTCTTGTTTTTTTAGTGATTTTATGAGAATTGATTAAACCAAATTATTTTTTGTTTAAAATCATAAAAACTTAAATATATTTAGATTAAAAAAAGGTTATCGTTTGCCATCTAAATTTGGATTTTAGAATGACGATAAAAATATTAACAAGTGTTTACTTATATGATAAAATGTTATATTTACTCTCTATATTACTACTAATTCTTATAAAATTATCGATGCTCGGAGTAAAAGTTTAAATTGATTCTGATGATTGATTGCGTGAATTATGTTCGAATCTTATTTTTAATATTTGTATATATGAAGTCGAAATTATTAATAATCGTTGATATATCTTTTTCTGAATTTTATACATACCGTTTGTCACACTATGAGAGCTGATAATGTCCAAAATCATTGTGAAAATAACCATATTGTAAAATAACCATTCAGAAAGGCCAAATGTGTTAAAAGCCACATGATATATTGTCTCCATTAATAACAATACTTTCCAAAATGACAACTAGAAGAACTTTGACATCCCTCATGCTATTGAATTGTTGTTTCTTTTTTGTACTAATGATACTTTTTTGTTTTCGTTCGATGTTCGATATTTGATTTTTAATTTTGATTAGATTGGATTCATATCGTATAAGATTTATTAAAAAAAAGTTCATTCTCAAAACTTTGATCTGAAACTGTGATTAAAGATGGAGAGATCTATTCATTTCATCACAACTCTTGATGATTTGTTTTACGTGTCTTCAACTAATAGATATTATCAGATAATTTTGTCCACCAAAAGTAGGATAGATGAGAAGAAATTATCTAGTGTTTTTGTCTCATTTGAAATTTGAACTCGAGACCTTAGGATTCTGAACTCACATTATTGACTATTAAGTCACACCCTTGAGTGTTTCTTGGTGGTATTTGTATCTACGTTTTTTTTTTTACTTGGCATTTGATATGAGTTTTGAAGTTTTGACTAATTCGAATTCATATCACGTAAAATTTATTAAAAGAAATGATATCTACTAATATATTATTACTCATAAAACTCAAATTCGAAATTTCAGATTAAAAATAAAATGAATTTTATATGTCCTGCTACAATTATTTGGACCTGTATTATTTGCTGTAGTTTGTTATAACATAATCTTTGAAGCATTGGATTCATTTCAATTATTGATTTTTATGTGTCTTTTCTTCTTTTATCTTCCATAGTTTTCATCTATTGTCTCTTGTCCTCACATTTTTAGAGTCAATTATTTTACACTCACATTATTTTTCAACACATTTATAATTTTAAATAAAATACTTTTATCACGTGTTCAATTGAAATAATTGATAGCTTTGACCGTTCTAGTTTAATCTACTAGCAAGTTTAAGGGACCGCTAATCTATTAAGTTATCTATTTATCATTATGATAAATACTTACTCGCACTCAATATTTATATCAAATCAAGTAATTTAACTTCATCAGTTGAAATTTAAAGTAAGAATACAAATTCCTTAACAATGATTAAATTATATATATGCGTATGTACAAAACACTTGTCTTATATTTACTGATTTGATTTAAATATCGAGTTCAAATAAACTTTTACCAGTCAACAATAATATAATGAAGGTTGTTACTTGCAATTACTATAAATTTTGTTAATAGTAGAAAATAAATTTAACCTTTTCAAAAGATAATGACTTCCCTTTTCTCCTTAATCAATTAATTAAGGATGGACCCAACTTTATTAGTACAATTTCTTTAAGTTAATTACTTTGATTAGACAGATTGTGGGCCAACTAAGAGATAAATAAGGTTTGAAAGTGCAATTAAAGCAGGATTTGTACACCCCACTAGGATTTGCATTTTCAAAGTTGATTAGTTTGCAATAATTTTTATTCTCTAATTTTCTCCAACATGATACTAACTTGTTATAAATTATAATACATTGAAATATTAGTGATAATTTCAATAATTTGGTCATATCAATTTAAGTATAATAATGATTAACATACTATTCTTGATTTATTAATAATTAATCAGGTGAGTCCAATAAGTGGTTAAATAACTTAGTTTAATTAGAAGCAAATTATCTAGTTATAATTGACATAAAAGGGGCTCCACAAATATGGGGAATAAAGGTGTAAACTAGATTGTTGAAGATAATTAGTAATGGATAGTCCGGTGCATGAAACATTTTATGTTGTTGCATGATCGGGGAAATGATTGTATCCTAAAAATGATTTAAAATAGACAGTCTACCTGATGATTCCAATGTTTCGAGTCCAACATTGACTTGTAGGTCACATGGATACAACGGTATCGTTGCTCGAAGGTTCCCCTTTATAATCAGTACAACAAGGATAGCCCGATGCATAAAGCATCTCATGTTCAGGTAGGTCCAAGGAAGGGGTTGTACTTGTATCCCAAAAGGGTGTAATATGTGTAAACTACCTTGACATAAGTGTCACTTGTTGATTCCATAGCTCGAACGTATGATCTATAGGTTATGAGGATATTAATTTACCGTTGCTTCAAAACCCCCTTAGTAATCTTTACTTCCTTGAAAAATAATACAAAAGAGTACATCCTCTCGAGAAACCAAATGTACAAAGCATCTAGTATTCACACTGGGTCTGAAGAAGGGCATACTCCCCCCCCCCCCCCCACCAAAAGGATGTAATAAACCTACCATGACGCAAGCGTGAATGACTGATTACACAACTCGAATCTATGACCTATAAATCACATGAAGACAACTTTACCATTGCTTCGAGGCTCTGATTGATAATCTATACAACAACAAATTTAAAAAAAAAAAGGATAAAGGAGAATTGATGACAACCATTATCATTACTTCCTTGAAATATAATAAAAAAGAGTACAACCTATCTTTTTTATTAGTTGTATATATCTTTAGGACTAAACATTGAACTGGCAAAACAAATAAGCCATAACTGAAAGACTATATGAAAAAGAGCTGGCATTTGCTATGTGCCAGCATCAAATGTTATGTTTAAACTTACTACACTTCTATACATCTTGAAAACATGTATCGACAAACAGAGGCGGATTCAGGATTTGACCTTTATGAGTTCAGGATTCTAGGACGACAAAGACCTCAAGTGCTAGTAATCGGGTTCTGAATTTAACTTTTGTACATATTCAATGAGTTTCTTAACGCATGTATAGGATCTTGATCAAACCTACGTTACACCCTATATCCTCCCTTGTCAACAAGCCACCATCGGTTCTCTATATCCGATGTTGAAATTATTTGGCAGGCGTTTCTTACCCAAATCTGCATTTCCTTTGTGCATCATGGCCACAAACTCGTTATAATCTATCCGTCCATCCTGAAAGATTAAAAGGGCATAAGTATCAGTGTACACTCAGTCATAGGCGGATTTAGAATTTAAATGTACTAGATTGTTATATATAGAGAACAACCCCGAACCACTAGCTAAGTTATGGAAGACACATGAATGATAAGAAACTTGCAATCTTAATGTTGTGTGATGCATGAACATTCCAAAATATTAATCTATAACTTGTGTTGTTGAACAAATGCACATGTTTGATGAACGTTGAACACGGACTAATGTTCGTTTTCATCAGCTGACATGTCTAAATGTATCTGCACATGAATGTATATATGTATAGTGACACCTTTTCTCCGGGCCACCAAACTCTACAACTGATGAGACGGCCCTATGGAGTAAACAATTGCTGGTATCTTGTCACATTGTATGTCTTCAAAACAGAATTATCATACTTTGTCATTATTGAAGACTTACTCTCTCTATAAGCACTTTTCGAAAAACACTTATGACAGAAAAACACATTTCCTTGGTCTATCAAGCTACTAGTTTCTCAAAGAAATCGTTTACTATTCCTTTTGTTTCAATTTGTTTGTCTTACTTTCCTTTTTAGTCCGTTTCAGAAAGAATGTCTTCCTTTTTTTGAAAACTCTTTCATGTCAACGTTCCAAGTAGCATGTTTAAGACACACCAGATTAAAGGACATTTTGATACATTCTACGTATCTTTAGTATAAAAACACAAGATCTGTGCCAAGTCAAAACCATACTACTGGTTTTATGCAATCTCATCGATCGATATCCAAGTTTCATGTGTTGTTAAGCATATTTGGAGTAAAGAAATGCCAGAGGACTTACATTGTCTTGATCAGCTTCTTGTATTATTTCTTCCAAGTGAACATCTTCGATACCGAATTCCTCACAAGCCTTTTGAAGCTCATCAGCTGTAATATATCCGCTTCCATCTTTGTCGAAATATGAGAAAGCTGCAAACAGATAATCTTCCTTCTCGATTTTGTTGGCGTGTAACATTGCAGCAACGAATTCCCCATAGTCAATCGTTCCACTATTATCAATGTCCGCCTATAATGTTGCATAGTTTCTTCGATATTAGCTGAATCTAAACTGCTCATAACAAGCGTGGCGTAACTTTTGAAGAAAAAATCAGGAAGGAAATGCATGTTATAACATGTCTATTACTTACAGCTTTCATCAAATCACGTATCTCTGATTCGTTAAGATTAGTTCCGAATTTCTTTAATCCTATCTTTAGTTCATCGAACGTAATTTGGCCACTGTTATCTGTGTCAATCATTTTAAACATCTCTTTCAAGCCAGCGATTTCCTCTTCGGAAAGTCTCTCTGCAATAACCTGAATAGTAAAACTACATGTTAGTGTACAAGCAGTAGCTGAACCACATGTATCGTTGGAAAATTACACTGTATAGATATGTAAAAAAGAATTATGTATATGTACTATGTACTGACTCCCCTTGATTTTTTCGTATTTTGATACATTTATACAAGTTAAAGCATTTATAGGATAACCTACCCTGATAGCCATTTTCTTCAACTTGTTCATAGCAGAAAACTGTGTTAAGCGCGTAAATATTGCAGAATCGAGAGGCTTATCTGGGGCCACGCCATCAATTTGCACCCACGGATGACCTACAAAAGTAAACATAACAGCGAAAAAGAAACTTTAAAACAGTTCACGGACCCTACTAACACGGGATGCTTTGTGCACCGGGGTGCCAACACTACTGCATTTTAACTCTTTACAGTTTATTGTTTCACTTTCAGATGCTTTCAGACGAGTAAACTCATATAATGTAACCAACTGGAATAACAAACTACTCAACACAGAGAGTTGTTTATCATTCTTCAATCAGAAACTTATGTCTTTAGTATTGTTAACTATATACTGAAAGACGCGTAATACTATAAGGGGCTCATGATTACCAAACAAAAAGAATGAAAACTCTAAATGTTATGTTCTCCCGACTCACGAAACAATATTAGTTACAGATAAATGATGACTCACATAAAACTTCATGTGCTGTTAGTCGTTTTTTGGGGTCTCGGATAAGCATTCTTCTGACCAAGTCTTTCGCACCTTGAGAGATTTTATGCCAAGGATCTAACTCGAAGTCAATATCACCATGTAAAACCTCATCAAATATTTCCTCTTCACTTTCTGTCCATAATATAATAAGTAGTTCATTTCTGTACTTTTTACAGAACATAATGGCAAAAAATGTGGCATCTCACGAGACGTTAAAAGATCAACTTACCACCCCAAAATGGAGGAACGCCGCTTAGAAGAATGTAAATTATAACACCTGCACTCCAGATATCAGCCTCAGGACCATAACGCTTACGAAGAACTTCTGGAGCAACATAATAAGGACTTCCAACAACGTCATCGAATATTTGTCCTGTTGTTCATCAGTCATAACTCAAATTAATCATCTTCAACTTATTGAAAAGTTCATTTTTGATGGACGGAATCTATTACTCCCTCCATCTCAATTTACGTATCGATAAAGGCAAAGAATATGAAGGGAAATGGACAGATACCTGGCTTGAAGAACATTGAAAGCCCGAAATCTATAGTCTTAAGAGGTGAATCCTCTTCCTCATTGACAAAGAGAAAATTTTCAGGCTTAAGGTCACGATGCATCACTCCGAGAGAGTGACAAGCTTCTACCACCCCGAGTATTGTTCTTGCAAGCTCAGCAGCCTGTCTCTCCGAGTAATGCCCTCGTTTAATAATCCGATCAAAGAGCTCACCACCAGTACATAACTCCATCACAACATGAACTGCAACAGCATCCTCATAAGCCCCTTTGATTGAAATGACATTTGGATGCCCCGATAAGTGATGCATGATCTGAATTTCTCTCCGTACATCATCCACATCTTCGTCTGTCAACAACTTCCTTTTTGCAATAGACTTACAAGCATACTTCTTCCCCGTTCCCTTTTCTATACAAAGAAACGTCGTACCAAATTGTCCATGCCCGAGTTTTTCCCCTAGATTATAATGCTCCTTTAGATGACCTGTTCTGGTTTTCAAAACAGAATCAACTTGGAGCCCTGCACTAGCCATTCTCTTCACATTGTGAGGCTTCTTCGGTTTTGCATTGTCCGTCTTTTCATGTTTCAAATCAACAGTTATCGTGATCATTTCTTCCGGTTTCATCATCCATGCATCTTTCTTCTCATCTGTCACTATAATCATAACCTGATCAGTCCCTTTTACATCCAATTTCCTACTCTCTATCTTCGCCAATTCAGGCGGATTACTCTGAACAACATTATTAAGACCTTGAAAACTACTTTCCTTTTTCTCATACGTGATCATTTCAGGTGATCGCGACCACCAAGACGAGCTAAAGAATCCATCCTTTGAGATTTTTGCATGAACACAATTATTCCCCATCTATATCTACAAATTAATTGCTATTCACACATCAAACACCAAACTCATCTCTCAAAAGGAGGTGACCTTATAGTATTTGAAGAAGTAAAGCATGCCTTGTTCAGAAGTATGACCTACTCAACAAATCAAGAAAATGATAATCCGACATCAGTGGCAGAGCCAGGATTTTAAATATAAACAACTAAACGCTCAACATCAACTTACAACAACAACAACAACAACTTACAACAACAACAACATATCTAGTGTAATCTAACAGAAGACCTTACTCATATCTACTTATATAAATACAATTTTAACATGATATATACAGTATAATTTTTTTCCGATAAAAGGAGTACATAGTCAACATCAAACATCACCACATAGTTCACATACTTTAGAACTAAAAATCCTTGACCTAAATTTTCAACTCTGGCAATTTGTAGGTACCAATTAAAGGTCAACATCAAACACACATTTCAAGAAACGAAAAAAAAAAACTTGACCTAGTAAAGTTCCAACTTTATAAACTTAAAAATTCCAAATAAATTACTCCACAAAACATGAACAATTCAATAGATTCTAGCTTTAACTTAACAACAACAGCAACAACATACCCAGTGAAATTTCACGAGTAGGGTCTGGAGAGGATGATATGGACGCAACTTTACACCTACCTTAAAATTCAAATCTTGGAGCCACCCTAAATAACAAAAGGTTTTTTTTTTTTACAAGTTCATTCGAACATAGTAACTTTGACTCAGACTCACTCGAACTCATAAAGTTTAAATCTTGGACGTGTCTCTAAATTAAAAATCAAACAAAATTAATAATGTAGAACATACCATATGAAATTCTGAGCTTCTTGTGCCAAAAAGATGAGATTTTTTAGAACAACCCTTTGAGAGAAAATATAATATAATGTATTTTGAAGAATTCAATGATAAAATTCACCAACCTTTTTTGAGTAATAAAGAAGAAAACTTCAACAAAACTCAGTCTTTGTTAAAAAAAAAAGGGGACTTCTTTTAATTTGAAAATAAATACTAACTATAAAAAAAATTAAAAAAATATTTTTTGAGCGGAAATGAAAAGGGTTTTTGGATTTATAAATTTTTCTTGTTTTTTTTTTTTTGTAAATAATTATTGTAGGAGAAATTTTCGAGGGACAAAGATAATAACAAGGAGAGAAAAAGTGGCAGTTTTTTCTGTTTGGATGAATGGAAATAATTTTTAATTCAAACCCCTAAAGTTTTCAATAATTGATAATATTATTCCCTCTAATTTTAGTTATGTAGTTTTGTTTCAATGATCATATGAAACGTCTTGTTTATGATTCGATCAGTCAGATGAAAATCATTTTTTGAAACTTCTGAAATCAACATGAAACGAAATATCAAACTAATCGAACAATATATCAATAAAGTTCAAAAATCTTAACATTTCGTGTGTTACATTTGACATCTCTATTACACTCAATTTTTAATTTTAGTTATCTAATACAAGTCAATTTTCTTTATAACTTGTGTAAATATGGACCAAATGTTCAATCGAGCCTATAATTAAAGTACAAAAAGAAAAATATTTAAGGAATACTTAAGTAAAATGACGATGGTGTGTCACAACTTTGAATATTTTGTTTACGTAATAAATTGATTTTGCTGTCTTTTACAAATTTGAACGACTCAAAGACTGATCCTAAAAAATTGGAGGGTATGCTTGAACATGTCAACAAAGTTGTAGGGTCTAAGAAAAAATATCCAAATAAATAAAAGGATAATTATTAAAAGTCTTCTATTGCTATATATAAATAAATAAAATAGAAAAATAGAATGACAAGTCTTATGGGAAGTGGTAAGCCACTAAGAGATTGAATTTTGGATTATTTTGTTTGGTTTTTGTATTCTATTAATTTAATTTTTGTTTGGATTTTTTATTCAATTAATTAATTTAATGCCATAGATTTGTTTGACTATTTAAAACAAAATTGTTACCGCCGGCCTCCGCCGGAGGGCTAAGAGGGAAATTGATCAGTCGAATCGTAATAGTTATAGTTATCGTCGATATATATTCAGTATATAATAAATAAATAAATAAATAATCATACAATAATTTATATACTACGTAAAAAATTATTTTTAAAAATAGAGTTATTATTTATTATGATTTTTTATGAGGTTTGTTAAGCTATTGCGTAGTGTGAAAAAATTATAATTTTCACATTGTAATTATTAATCGGGGTGTAACTAGTTAAAAAAATGATTTAATTCCTTTTGTTGACATCTGAATTATTGAATTTTCTTGGCATAAAGAAACATTTAATATAAAATGAAATTTTTAGGTTACATCTCAACTATTGAATTTCAATGACATAGAGAAACATTTTAATATAGTGATAATAAATAATAAATAAAAAAGATGTTTAAAAATTGTTTTAAGTCAGAATAAATCTCAACTATGACATTTTCAACAACAAAAGAAAAAAAACCTATGACTTATTTGTATATTTTTTACCCCAACATTTCAACGATGAATTGTTAAAAAAAAAACAATTGGGAATTAGAGAAATTGTCCCAAAAGAAACAATTAAATTTTAATGTTTATTTATTTACTTCACGCCAAGCTAATCCAAATATTATAGAAAAATGGAAAGTAGGTAATTTATATTTGACCATATTCGATTAATTATTAGTTACATACATTTAATTGAGTAAACAAAATCAGGTATGTTCATTGTATATCTTTTATATCTCCCTTTGTTTTGCCTAAAAGCTGATATCGTTTTGAGACTCGATTAATCTTAATTCACATTAAAGAATTTGTAAAAAAGCTCAAATCCAATACAACAATAACCACTTTTCAAATATATTAATAGGACTAAATTTCAATTAAAATTCCCAAAAGTAAACGTGACAATTAAAATTGTAAAAACCCCAAACAAACATATAGAAATATCGAAAGTAAGACTATGGATTGATAGACCGAGGAAGGGAGATGAGAAGAGAAAATATAGACACTTCGAAAGGGAGATGGGGAGAACCAGACTTTCACACAACAATAAGCATAACCTCTCTTTCTAACTTCTCTTCCTTTTAAACTACTCCCTCCGTCCACAATTGTTTGGCAGGTATACTAAAAATAGATGTCCAAGATTAATTGTCAATTTAAACAATCAAGAAATAATTAGTCACTTTTTTCCAATTCTGCCATTAATGATTGTGTAGTTCAATTGAAAAGTTATGTGGACTTTTGGTATTCTTGATATAATAGGGTTATATTAGTCAAATTACACCTTGTATTAAATTTTCCTTGAGGGATGTGCATGACCTTACCCTGACAAACAATTGTGGACGGAGGGAGTAGTTGCTAATTGGGTCTGAATCTCAAATCAAACTTTTTGGTCCAATAGCTGATTCCGTGACGTTAAAATTTATGTTGGGCTGCAGTTGATTTATAACAAAATTTCACTTTAAAAGATAAATCATTCTTTATTAAAAATGACTGTATATCTCAAGCTTTTAGTTTCCTTTTCTTTTTGTTCCGTTTCAAAACAAATCAATTTGAATCCATATTTACTCTCTTTTTCATTTTTTCCCCCCTCTTCTCATTTTTGAATGAAATTATTAAAGTAGAAAAACAGACTATTAATAAGTACCATCAAAGGGACAAATGCTTTAAATCTTCTATTTTCAAAGCTTGAACTCAAAATGTTATTAAGAATAGATGAATTTGGTTAATCACATCACACCCTTGAAAACTACAAAGCATGTTGTATATAGAAGCACAATATGTTATTTCATAGTCTACTATTAAAATGGATTAAATATACATTAAAGTCCGACTAAAGTTGAATCTAAGTTGAAAACTCTCATATTGAGGTAAACTGTAAAGTGCTTCTTAACAAAGGCGATTTCGTATTCAAGGGGACTCAAATCTAAAACCTTTAATTAAGAATGAAGGAGTACTTACCACTCTATCACAATCCGTGTTGATAACTTTTGTGCATGTTGTTAAATGTTTGTTAAGTGGTCAACTTATTTACATAATGAACACTTGAAAACACGCACATGAACTTATTAAAGTTTTGGGTCGTAAGCATCTAACAAGAACACGTTATTATATATTCTATCAAAATAGATTATAGTAGGCACACATATCTTACATGTCATACGCAACATAATATAAATCAGTTTGAGTGTATCTTTGTCATATAGAACGATTCTATCTATTTATTATTCAACTGTATACACATTTAAACGTCTACTTCTCCAAGCCAAAGTTGAAGTACATACATATACGTAAAATCAAGTTAAAAAACACGTTTACGCATACGAGAAATAAGGTCCTATATATATACAAAAACATCCTTGGCGCCCCTATCAAACAATGTTCCAAAGTAGAATGATTTTGAAGAATCTATGCAAACAAAAGCTTCAAATTTCTGGGAATAATCTGTTGAATTCAAGATTCAAGATTTGTTCTTCTTCTTCAATCTCCACCAAGTCATCTAAGCTTCACAAATTGAAGAAAACTGAAAACCCAAATTCGAAAAACAAGAAAGAACCCCAGAATTTTACTTCACTCTTCAATGAAATCAGAGAGATTTTAGGAACAGAGAGTGTAATGCCATATGAATCCGCAAATTTAAAGGACACCCAATTCGTGAATTCATGGTCTTGCCCGGAAAGTGTTTGTGAAAATGCCAAGCAGAGTACAGAACTGGAGGATTCATTATCTTGCACAGAACTTGTTTGTGAAAATGCCAAGCTGGAGGATTCATCGTCTTGCACGGAACGTGTTCGTGGAAATGCTGAGCTGAGGATAGAGCTGAAGGATTCATCATGTGTTGGTGGAAATGTGAAGCAGAGTGTAGAGCTGGAAATGATGAATTTACACAAAGATACTCGGGTTGAGGATTCCGTGAAAAGGGATGTTAGTTCTATTGTTCACAAGATTACGGGGATTTTGAGGAGTGAATGTGATGTGATCGCAATGGAGGAACGATTGGAAAGTGCAGGTTTTCAGTATAATGAGGAGGTCGTTGAGAAGGTTTTGAAGAGGTGTTTTAAAGTTCCTCATTTAGCTTTGAGGTTTTTCGATTGGTTGAAAACAAGAGAAGGGTTTAGTCATACTACAGAGACGTATAACACGATGATTTACATGGCTGCGGACTGTAAGGAGTTTCGCTTGGTTGATGAATTGGTGGAAGAAATGGAGAGGAGTTCTTGTCAGAAAAACCTTAAGACGTGGAGCATTTTGCTATCGCATTATGGGAATGGAAAGTTGATTGGCAAAGCGTTGTCAATGTTTGAACAGTTGAAGAAGTTAGGTTATGAGCCCAATTTAAGGGCTTATACGATCATGTTGAGTTCACTTTGTAATGCTGGAAAAGCTGACATAGCTTTGGAGTACTTCAACGAGATGATCCATAAAGGCTTGATGCTGGATGCAGCTATGTCTGGACAGTTACTCAAATGCTTGGCTAACTCCGGAAATATTGCTGCAGTTCACAAAGTTGGCGACGACATGATAAGGGTTTGTAGTATTCCAGAAAACCGCGTCTACAGCCTTATGCTTAAGAGTTTCTGCATTGCAGGGAGGATTACAGAAGCTTTGGAATTGATTCGTGATCTGAAAAGTAAAAACATAAACCTTGACTCTGAAATTTTTACGACATTGGTGGAAGGACTGTGCAAGGCTGAGAGGATCAATGATGCATTGGAGATTGTTGAAATTTTGAAGAAAAGAAACGGTGCTGATGAGAAGGTTTATGCAGTCCTTATAAGTGCATACTTGAGGAGAAATGAAATTTCAAAGGCACTTAATCTGTTTCAGAGCATGAAAGATTCGGGAAGTTTGCTCAACGTTTCGACTT
>JAJOOR010008072.1:0-15027 GCA_036250505.1 Solanum acaule
GTACCCCCCCCCCCCCCACCCCTCCCCTCAAATAATAATTTAGATATTATTTTAAAAAAAATAAAAATTCTACCCCACTCCACCTAACCCTCCGCTTTCAATTTTTTTTCATTTTGTGTTAGATATATAAATATCTTTTTAGGAAAAAAAATTTTACTTTCCGCCGCAAGTCCTTTTTTTAAAATAAGTTTTTTATTTATGTTATATTCAGTACACAAGCAGAAAAAAAAGTTTCTAACTACACATGTACATATTCAACACAAAACAGGAAAACGTAAATAAATAAATAAATCAGTACACGTACCTTTTTGACATGATTTGTAATATTAGCTTTGTACTTCTCCTTTGGCCTTTTTCTCACATCCATATATCGGACCTCAATTAAGGTTACAACTGTCGTCAAATTGACTATCCCGACATACATGGAAACCAAATCTTTTAAGAGAGTTAAACAATGAAATCTAAAATCACGATAAAACTTCGGTTAGAAAATGTGATATCTCCAAAATAAATATTCAATGGCTAATGTTTTTACAATAAGTTAGGCAATCAACTAATTAAGACTATATATGTAAATTTTATGAGTTGTGTAATGAAAACATAACAGTTTGTCTACACCTTGATAGGAAACCACTTTGTCATGGTTCGAATACTGATATGAATATTCATGAACGTATAAAAAATCATTATACAATGAACAAGACATAATTAAGTTTTCCGTATTTTTTTGTTCTTCTAAAAAACAAAAATGGAAATGAAACTGTTTCTTCTAATAACTGCAATCAATACTTGATGTGCTATACAGTTTCATTTACTCCTGGCAAAGCGATGGTGAGTTCAAGATTGAGCTCCTCATTTTCTAGGTTATTCTCATTTGATTTTGGAAAATTGAGTTTGGTTTAGGGCCGCGATACATCCTTGCCGCCTTATCATAAGCGCTTGTAGCTTTTTCTTTTGTGTCAAAGGTCCCAAGTTAGATACGTACCTTTTGGTTTGTAATTACAGTTCCGTACTTCCCAGTTGGCCTCTTCCTCACACCCTTATATTGATCCTCAGTTGGGGTTACTGCAACTACAATGCAATTTTCTCTCTCTGCCATTTGAAAATATAAAAGGAATTTAATCTAAAATAATAGAAGGAATATTTTGTGTATAAAGAATACTTAGTGAGTAAAAAAGAAAGAGGGAGACGGATTTATATAGTCGTTTCTCAGGGATGTTTTCGTAACATACATTATAAGTAGCTTGAAAATGAAAAAAATTTGACTTTTCTAAACAAAATAGTAGAAATAATAAATCTCATTTCAAGTTCATTATTCGTTAGGCTACCTTTATATATTTTGAGGTGACATTTTAAAATTTATTTGCCAAATAAAAAATAGGTAACTAAGTACTAAATTAATTTATTTTTCAAAATAAACTAAAATAAAATTAATCCTTTGAACCAAATACACTTTTAGTTAAGTAATATTTTTATATTTTATTCTGATAGGTGTATATATTCACATTTAATTTTTTTTAATATTTTAGTACATGATTGACATTATAGAATTGCATGTTTTATTATCTTTTTCTATTTTTCCAACCAGACATGCCCCACCCATCCTCAACGAAAGTGAAGTAAACATCCTTATTTTTATTGCTATTTGTCCTCCATATTTTTTTTATAAATGTTTACTCAAGTCAATAAAATAAGGAGATCCAAAAAACAGTTTCAAAGATTTTTAGTTATGGCAATATCATATATAGAAGGCAATTACTTATATCCCTTCAAGTGTCTATCAAATTAATCTTATCCCAACATATAGGTAAACCAATTTTTCTAAGAGAGTTAAATAATGAAACCTTCAAATCACGATAAAACTTTTGTCAAAAAATGTGATATCTCCAAAATTTATATTCAATGGCTAATATATTTTTACATTTCTCAATCAACTTATTAAGACTATATATGTACTTTTATAAGTTGTGCAATGAAAACTTTGCAGCTTGTCGAGACCAATTGATAGGAAATTACTTTGTCGTTGTTCGAGTAGAGTGATGGAATAATAGTTAGAATAAATTGAATTGGAAAAATAAAATAAAAGGGATATACCATTGTAGTACTACTACTAAATAATAGTGCAACACTAGTAACCTGGTACTGATATGAATAATCATGAAATATAGAAAAAATTCATCATGTAATACATAATATGTTATAAATTGAATTCAATCAAAACAAAATTTACTTTCAAGAGTCTTTACCCGTAAACCTTCAAAAGTTCAAGAATTTCAAGAATAATATCATTAATTAATATAGCGTGTTAATTAATATCATTAATTAACATAGCGTTGACACCACCACCACAACCACCTGTTGGGTTATGAAGATGATTAGGGCGTCATGCGGAAGCTTACAATTGCATATCATATGGTAATAAATTTGATGAAAAATAAAACTGTACTAAAAGATATTATTTTATTATATGATAGGATCAATTGATCTACATAATTAAAAACTAATAAAAAGCATAAAAATTGTAGAGAGAAAATCTCCCTATAAATAAAAGTCTCTAAACAACAACATTGTGGATTCTATTGTGTTCGATATGAGAAGAGGGTTCTTCAATTTGTAGATTTCCTAACTTTTCCTATAAGGAAAGAATAAACCAAATATGGAAGAAAAATATATTTTCCTTTCATGAAAAGTAAAAACATTTATGGTAATGTTTTGTCTTTTCTTTTAGAAAAACATAAACTTCAAATAAGGTAAGAAAATCGGGGTAAAACCCTAACAAATCTCCCCTTTTCTTCAATTGCATGATAATCTTTGTTCTTCACATAGTCTTCATCACTGCTGCTTGCCATGGTTAAAAATAAAGTTTAAAATATATATATGGGTTTAAAATGGTTTTATAATATTTTATTTTTATTTTCAAAGATGCAATAACATGAATGTAGAAAATATGGTTTAAATCTCTTCTCGACATGTAGCTGGACAAAAATCTTCATCATCATCAAATTAGTTACAAATTGATTTGAAACCACTTGAGTCTTTCTTCAACATCATTCAAGCATTAGATCATTGAACCATCGGATCTTTGAATCATGTTCTCTGAAATCACCTGTTGGGTTATGAAGATGATTAGGGCGTCATGCGGAAGCTTACAATTGCATATCATATGGTAATAAATTAGATGAAAAATAAAACTATACTAAAAGACATCATATTATTATATGATCGGATCACCTGATCTACATAGTTAAAAACTAATAAAAAGCATAAAAACTGTAAAGAGAAAATCTCCCCATAAACAAAAGTTTCTAAATAATTGTGGATTCTATTGTGTTCGATATGAGAAGAGGGGTCTTCAATTTTTAGATCTCCTAACTTTTCCTCTAAGGAAAGAATAAACCAAATATGGAAGAAAAATATATTTTCCTTCTATGAAAAGTAAAAATATTTATGGTAATGTTTTGTCTTTTCTTTTAGAAAAAATAAACTTCAAATAAGGAAAGAAAATCAGGGCAAAAACCCTAATACAACCACCATCAGAGCATCTACCACCTCCGCCGCCGTCCCTTTCACTTTGGGTACAATTCCTATTATAGGGACCAAACTTGTCACACTGAAAACAACCGCTTCCTCCACCACCTCTTCCACCGCCATAACCGCTCCTCCAACGTATCCATCTCTATAGCCACTGTCTACACCACTGTATCCATGGCTATCACCTTGGCCACCACCGTAGCCACCATAACCACCATCTCAGCCACCTCCACCACCGCGGTCACCAGATCCTCAACATACAAATGCTCCATCAGGCCCAGTGACATCAACAACCTTGATACGACTATTAATGTTGGACTCAATCTCGTATTTGACAGCCTCACCATCAGTCAGGCAATGAAAACTTCCAGATCTGATTTCAGATTGATGAACAACGAGATTGTTAGAGCCATCATCACTGAATCACTAACGATGGATCTAATGATCTCTTTGTTCATCAGTCCGGAACAGATCTGAATGTTTTCCTAGCCTGACTGATGGTGAGGCTGTCGAGTACGAGATTGACTCCGGAAATAATGGTTGTACCAAGGTTGTTGATGTTACTGGGCCTAATAGAGCACATGTCTCTTAAGGATATGGTGGCTGTAGAGGCGGAGGTGGACAAGATGGTGGCTACGGTGGTGGTCGAGGTGTTATCCATGGATACAATGATATAGCCAGTGGCTATGGAGGTGGATACGGTGGAGGCGGCGGTTATGATGACAGAAGAAGTGGTGGAGGAAGAAGTGAGTGTTTTTAGTGTGGCGAGTTTGGCCACTTTGCTAGGGAGCGTACCCAAAGTGGAGGTGAGGGCGGCGGTGGTGGACGTTGTGGTGGTGGCCATGCTATATTAATTTGTATTTAGAGAATACTCAGTGAATGAGAAAAAGAAAAGAAAGAGTGATTTATATAGCCGTTTCTCAAAGGGATACATTTAATTTGGTCAACTAATTATTAAATACATTTGAAAAAAATAATTATTGAATTATTGACTAACAATATATATAGTCAATACTTTTACTAGTTTGCTAAAAATTAAGATTACATAAATTTTGACTAGGAAAATTCTCCTAAGGTCCACTAAGTTTACTTAGCAAAAAGAATATTTTCATTAATCATAAGTTTATAATTAGTCAACAATACTCAAAGGTAAGTGAATCACTAAAAAGGAAAATTTATTAGTTTAGTTACAACTTAAAATTCAATAAATATTCTCTTTAATATTTATTGAATTTTAAATACCTAGGATCGTGGGTCCTTTTTCAAAAAGAAATAAATGTTATTGATATAAGATTTTAAAAAAATTGGACTTATTTAAATTTGATACAGAGTATTTAATTAATCTAATTTTGTACTTTTTTCTGTGTGTGGTATTTTCTTTGTATTTGTTGGTGTCAGTTGATATGCTCCTCTTTTAGTTATAGATGTAGGTCAAGGTGACTGAATCACGTTAAATTTGAAACATTAATCTAGATTTTGAATATACTAAACCACTGAATCAACTAGTCTTATGTTCAAGGGATTATATCCTACCTCCTATTTACCTGATCAATACACAACTAAGGAAAACTAATTACACAAGACACCCTCATCTTTTGGCTCCCCGATCGAACAATGGAACTAGATAAAAATTTATCCAATTGAGATTCTTATAAAAGATAGAAAAATAATACAACTAAAAAGACAAAATTAAATTTCTAAATTAATACAACATTAATTCTATCATCAGGAGATATATGAGAAATAAGAACAAATTTATGTATTACTCCTTGTTTTCCCTTAGAAAAAATCAAAAAGGGAAATTAAACTATTTCTTTTAATAAATGTAATGCATGCGATACTTGATAACCAATGCGGATAATTTCACTTGCTCTCTGAAGGAGCAAGTATGAGTTCAAGATTGAGCTCATGATGGATATTCTTGTTATTTATATTAGGATTTTCTAGGTTATCCTCATTTGATGTTGGAAAATTAAGTTTAGCTTTAGGGTAGTAGTAATACATCCTTGCCGCCTTTTCAAATGTCTTTGCTGCTTCTTCTTTCATCTCATATGTCCCAAGCCAGACACGTACCTTTTGAATGGGGTTTGTAATATCATCTCCGTCCTTCCCCCGTGGCCTCTCCTTAACACCCTTATATCGAACCTCAGTTGGGGTTACAACAACTGTCACTGTAGCTACAATGTCATTTTCTAGGTTACCTCATTTGACATCGGGAAATTAAGTATGGCTTTAGCGCCGCGATACATTCTAGTTGCCTTATCATAAGCCCTTGCGGCTTCTTCTTGTGTAATAAAGGTACCAAGCTAGATACATACTTTCTAGTTTGTAATATCACCTTCGTAATTCCCCCGTGGCCTCTTCCTCACACCTCTATATCGAACCTTAGTTGGGGTTATAACCATCGTCACTATAGCTACAATGCAATTTTCTCTCTTTGCCATATGAAAATATAGAAGGAATTTAATCTGAAAACATAGAAGAAATATTTTGTATACAGAAAAGATTGAGGGATACATTTGGTCTAGTAATGAATTTACATGGCATTTGACTTGTTTTAGTAAAATACATTAAACCTGTAAGTTGCTTGAAAATGAAAAAAATTTACTCTTCTGAACAAAATTAAACCTGTAAATATTTAAATTAACTTTTTTTCTAAAGCAAACAAAAAAATTCATCCCTTTGAACAAAATATACTCTTAGTTAAATAAATTTTTTTATGTTTTATTCTGATAGGTGTGAATGATATATTCACACTTAATTTTTATCTCTTAATACATGACTTGACATTATAAAATTGCATTTTTTATTCTGTATCTTTTTCTATTTTCCTAATGGACCATGCCCCACCCGCCTTCATCAAATAAAGGAAAAATATATATAATCTTTTCCTTCTTGTTTTTTAAATGTTTACTCAAGCCAATAAAATAAGGAGATAAAAAAAAAGTTTTAAAGAGTTTGTTGGGACCAATCCATTTACAAATATTGAATTTCATTTGCATTTTGTATTTGATAGGTTAAAACTAAATAAGGTTTTGTAAAAAAAAAAAAGAAGAAGAAAAACAGGTTTTGTCAAATACTAGTAATATTTTTTAATAATAGAATATTTCGACTATGCACGAATAGACTATGTATTATGCATTTCCTAATTCCATCTTGGGGATTTATTTCCATTCCGTCTGTTTGGTTTGCTAGATGGTGCCACATTCTTTCTTACTTATTTGCTTGAGTTGCAAAATGATTATTTTTATAATTAATTGATAAACCAGTTCTGTATTGTTTAGGCATAAAAAAACAACAAGAAAAATAGATCAAACAATCTATATATTATTAAATGTGTATGCACAGTTTTATTAAACAACTCTTTCCTTTACAAATGTAATAACCACTAATCAACCCATATGAACACGTAAATTTCCTAAAACTATGAAGTTCGATTTGCTCTACAAACATGCTTATAGTTAATATCAATGATAATGTTGTATAAATTTCATTTTACTAATATGAGGATGTGAGTAGTTTAATTCAAAATATAAAAAGAGAAAATACATAAAAACCCCCTAAATTTGGCAGCACAACTTACTTTAGCACTTAAACTAAACGAGCGTTTAAATTCCCCCCTTAACATCTTTGAAATGAATTAAATACAACTCTGAGAATAGAATACCACTCTCACCTGCTACATCATAGCCATGTAAGCACCACGTCACAACCATGTACGCATCACGTCATTAATTTTCAATTTTTTTTGCTTATTCACCTTTTTTCTTAAACATTTTCTTAAAATTCATTACACTAATCAATTAATTAAAAATGCATTTTTAAATCAAAATTGCCCCATCATCTTCCACCCCTTCTCTTCTATGCCCCCTCCCCTCCCCCCTCTCCTCTTTTGATTTTCATCATTTTCAACCTTCACTAGCTTCTTTTTTCCCCTGAATTTCCAGCCTTCAATAGTTGTTTTCTTCTTCAACATTTATCTTTTAAAAAAAAGAAAAAGAAATAGCATACTTACTTTTTCTTCTTCGAACACTCTCTCTCTCCCACAAATCTGCCCCTTGGAGAATATATTTTTTAGAAGTTGTTTTTTCTTAACAAGTCAAATGAAAAATAAAGGTTGTGTAGAAAGATGATAGACCTACATTTTTTGCATCATAACTAATAGAATTCAAAATGAGTTACTTAAAATTCAAGAAAGTTTACATTCAATAATATGAATTAGGTGTTGAGTTTTGTGATAAGTGAATGGCGGGTGAGGTGAGGGATGAAGATGAAGAAAAAATTTTAGTATGGAAGAAGAAAGGTATACGGAGTGCTTCAATGGGGAAGAAGACATTTGGGGAAGACAACAAAATAAAGAGAGAACAAAAAGATTAAATATTTTTTTTAAAAAAAATTGAACCCACAAATATCATTTACTTCTAAACAAGAAATTTCACATTTTTTTTTAACTTTAACTTATAAAAAAAATTTAAAAATTATTAGTTATATATTGGTCAATAAAAAAATGTCATGTGTATGATTTTACCTTTCATTTATTTTTATTTTTATTATTTCACGTGTTTTGAGGAGAGTGAATACACTCACTTTGCCATGTCAGCTATTAGGGTGATATTTAATCAGTTCAGAATTGTTAAGGGGGTATTTAAACACCCGTATAATTAAAGTAATAAAATAAGTTTTGTTGCCAAGTTCAAATGATTTTTATGTATTTTGTCATTTTAAAATATTACATTTATACATGCGGTGGAACATAAAGGAGAGATGAAGAGATTACGTACGTTTAATAGACATCTGATTCAACTAAGAATATTTTTATTATACATATTTATAATTTATAAGTAGTGAATTTCCTTTCTATTAACATGTTGTAAACTTTTTAAGGCGTCTTATTTTATTTAACCCCAGAATTTTTATTTTGAAAAATCAATATTTGTTGGCTATTGCATTATTCGTAAAAAAAATTAAAATCTAACAAGGCACAACTAATAATTTATATCAGCTTATTATAATAAGGGAAAATTATGTAGTTAAGCAAATTTATACTACTTAATTATTAATCATAGCTATAGTTTTCTATAATTATCACTCGTGACTAACACTAAGTGTTAATTACGTGGGCGGACTTAGAGTTTGTATAATTCAACGTGTTAGTATAATTCGCAATAATTGCATAATTCACAACTAATAATTATTCGTTTGATTTGTATTTGTATACGATGGTTTGTATTTGTATATGACAGTGATTTCCTTTGGTTTTTCAGTTTTATTACCAGATACATTCAATGCTTTTTGTATAACTTTTTAAAGTTTGTATAAACGTGTAGTTTCCGATTTTGTATAATATAATTTGTAGAATGTAATATGTATAATATAATTTGTGAAACTGTTTAACGTTCAGATGTTTGTATTTGTATAAATTCGTTATTTCGAGTTTTATCATATTTGTATAATTCCAAAATTTGTATTAGAGCTCCACGCTCAAGGGACGGGCTATTCTACATAATACGGATAGACGTATAGACTTTTTATTCTTACGATCCTATCATTTCTGTTTCACCGGAATATTCTGATTCGGCTTTAGCTTCTTCGTCTGTATCTTCACATTATTCAAATGATCCTGAAGCGGACCTTTCCTTTGTGTTCGTTGTAACTCTATGCGAATTATACAAATTATTGCCCTCTTTCGCTCACCTCTCTCCTCCCTCTCCAAATCTCGCTTGCCTCTCTCCTCCCTCTCCCATTGTCGCTCACCTCTCTTCTCCCCTAACATGTAGCTATGAACCGTAATTAGCAAACAATAGTTATGGAGCAAAATTAAGTTATTTTTGAGTGGCTATATGCGAAATTCCTCTTATAATAATCAAGTTCTTTATCGTCTAGTTAATAATATGACTATTCCAATGTCAATCTACTATTAATTCTTTTAGAAAATCTAAAATTCAACAAAAATAAATAAGAGCTTGCTACTTTAAGATGAAACTAAAAGAGGAATTACAACCTCCTTGTACCATAAAAATTCACTGAAACATATATAATTATATATAGAAAAACAAAAGACAAAAAAAGAGACATCAAAGAAGACATTATTAAGTTTTTAAATTATTAACTTTTTCGAGGTTATCCTCATTTGTTGGGGGGGGGGGGGGATAAAGTTTGGCTTTAGGGTTGCGATACATCTTTGCCGCTGTATCATAGGTCATTGTAGCTTCTTCTAGTGTTTTGAAAGTACCAAGCCAGACAAGGACTTTCCCTTCTGGACGGGGTTTGTAATCTTAGCTCTGTACGTCCCCATGACCTCTTTCTCACACTTCTAAATCACACCTTGTTTGGGGGTACAACCATTGTGGTGTAACCTTGTATTTATGAGTTCTCTTTTGACCAAAGTGTTGGTCTTTTTGAGCATTTTAATATTTATTTATTATTAAAATAGTCTCATAATTGTGTCCTTAGACTTAATTGCATTTCAGCCATAGTGAATGTGCAGAGAACGTTGGAAATTATGGCATTATCTTTTGTTGTCCGTTAGTGGACTTTTCTTATGCCTAATTACTCACTGTGCATGTGATTCATTGCCCATTATTTGGTGGTTACAAAACGTTCAACTTGAGGTTGCCGTTAGTGGCAGAAGGTGGTCAACTATGATCACTAATTCTTTTCATTACTTCTCCATTATTTCTTGTAACCTATGTAACTTCTAGACCATTTATCTTTACTTTTTACTACCCATTATCTTCCTATTGATTGCTAGGAAGACATCCCCAACTCTAAATAGTGGTAGTCTTCGTTTGGTTTGTAACACACAATACATAAGAAAAAGATAGAGAGGAAAAAGTTAGTAAAAAAAGAGAGTTATTATTAATTGAAGGGAGGTGTTCTTTTTGTGGAACTTTGAATTCAATTCTTGTCCAGAGTTGTTGAGTTATACTTTGTGTTGAGGCTGTTGTATCCTGGAGGGGACAAGTCAAGAAGGACTACTGCTGGACCGTTGAAAAACATTTGCTGCAGTGGGCTTGAATCTCCTTAAAGAGAGCGAGATATCCGCGCATCAGCCTGAAGAGATTTATTTCTTCATTTTTATTTTCTATTGTAATCTTGTAATTCTATTATTTTTGTAATGTTTCACCAACAATTTTAAGGAGCTTTAGCATGGCTACAATTGAAAAAATCGCGGATGTCAAGATGGGAGACCTTAACAAGCCATTTCGGTTCAAAGACAACCATTTCAAAAGATGGAAGGGTAAAGTACTTTTCTACTTAAGTCTTCTCAATGTTTCTTATGTGTTAAATGAGAAGAATCCTAATAAAGTTGATGACACCTCCATGGATGATGATGAACTTATTTCTCATCATGAGAAAGTGGAAAAGTACGATGGTGAAAAGGCAAAGGGCCAAGACACACTTTTACAAATAGAAGAGAGCAACATCACAACGAAGGTAAATTTAATTACTTTAAGTAATGCTACTCTTGAAACTCACAAAAATACTTCTTTGAAGCCTAAGAAGAAAAAAATTAAGAAAAATAATAGTAGACCTCCCAAGAAAAATAATGGTTAAAATAACCAAGTACAAAATCAACAAGTTCAAGATAAGGGACCATGCTTTGTTTGTGGCAAGAGTGGGCATATTGCTCGATTTTGCAGATTCCGTAAACGTGGTCCTAACCCTCAGACAAACGTTACCGAAGAACCTTTTGTGGCGGTGATTACCGACATAAACATGGTTGAGAGTGTTGATGGATGGTGAGCTGATTCTGGTGCAAACCGTCATGTCTGTTATGACAATGACTGGTTTAAAAAATATACTCATTTTGAGGAGCCCAAAACCATCATGCTTGGTGATTCACATACTACTCAAGTGCTTGGAACGAGAGGTGTCGAATTGTGTTTTACCTCTGGAAGGGTGTTAACTTTGAAAGATGTACTTTATACTCCTTCCATGAGAAATAATGTGATGTCTAATTTTCTTCTTAATAAAACAGGCTTTAAACAAATTATTGAATCTGATCAAATTGTAATTGTGAAGAAGGATATTTTTGTGGGAAAGGGGTATGCTTGTGATGAGATGTTCAAATTGAATGTAGAAGTGAATAAAGCTTCTACTTCTGTTTATATGCTTTCTTTTACTAATTTTTGGCATGCTCGTTTGTGTCATATTAATGATCGTTATGTTGGAATCATGAGTAGTTTAGGATTGATCCCAATGATTAAAAAGAATTTTGAAAAGTGTGAGGCTTGTAGTAAAGCAAAAATCACTAAAAGGCCTCATTTTCAAGTTGAAAGAAAAACTGATTTGTTAGAGTTAGTTCATACTGATATTTGTGAACTTGGTGGAATTTTAACTCGTGGAGGTAATAGATATTTTATCACTTTCATTGATGATTTTTCTAAGTTTACATATGTTCACAAGAAAACGTAAATAAATAAATAAATTAGTAGCGGAGGATTAAATAGGCTGTGGTAGAATTTTTATTTTCTTAAATACAATGATATCATCAATTTTTTGGGAAATGAGCGGGTGGTATTTTTTTGGGGGGCGGTGGGGCTGAAAAATGAATTTTTTAAAAATATTTTATAAAAGAAGTTTTGAAAAATAAAAGGATGGAGGATTGTGGGGGGTGAGGGGGGGAATAGGGGGTACGGGGAAGGAGGTGGTGGAGTATAAGAAAAATAATTTAAATTTTATTATTAAAAAAATTATTTTTTTGGGGGATAATAATACTTTAATCTTTAATTTTTAATTAATTTTAATAGTTTATTATTTAATTTTTGGCAAGGTGGAATTTTTTATCCACGTGTAATGCCATTTGTCAAGGTTTTTTCCAAAAAAAGAGAGTGTATTACACACACCACTAAGGTGTGTTTCTCAAAATAATAAGTGATAGTTTAGGTATGAAACTCACACTCTCAATAATTTAGATAAGAAACTCAAAAAAGAAATAATTTCGGTGTGTTTCTGACAATTATTTCTACAAAAAAAATAGAAGCAAAAAATTATTTTTTCAAGGCCTACATATCTCTGCCAGATATACATATTTATCAATATATCTCTTATTAATTAATTAGCATAAGTTTGGTACATTTTCATTTTAAAATTTAATTTTTTATTTCTATATAATAGTTTTTTATTTATGTTTTTATATTATTATTTTGTAGGATTAGAAATACTTTATAAACAATAATTTTATAGGATTAGAAAAAATGCAACAACAATACTTTTGTAGGATTAAAAAAAATAAAAAAATAAATGAGGACTATATATTTTTGTGCCGAGTTTTTCGTATATAGTGATTTAATTTGTGGAATAATTGCTAAATTTATTTTTGCTTGACATTTTTAATTATCTTTAAATCATCATGTTAAAATAACATCAATATTTAATTTTTAATTCTTTTATTTATGTATAATATTGATTGAAAATCTGACTATGTATGTTTTAATTTAATGAAAATAAAGATTTAATTAATTTTTTAAAAATAGCTATTTAATTAATTTCACTCTATAAAATCTTTAAAATGCATAATTTAGTTAATAGAAATAATTTTGAATTGATATGGTTATACTACATTTTTTGCATATCAATTACAATAGCCCAAAGAAACCAAATATAATGATGCAAGCATGGCGTGACAATATTTAAATAGCATCCAACAATTCAATTGGAAAAATAATTATTGAATGATTTACTAATATAGTCATTACTCTAACTATTTACATAAAAGCAGAATTGGGAAGTTCTCTTCCACTAGTTTACTTGCCAAAAAATATAGCCAGACACAATTGGTGCAGTCACTGGCATAATAATCGTCCTCAACACATTTGTAACAACCACCACCACAACCTCGGCCACCACGATCACGACGACCACCACGATGACCTTCACCGTCGGAATAACTATCACCTCTATCACCATCGCCTTCACTCTGGGTACACTCCCTAGCAAAGTGGCCACTTTGCTAGGGAGTTTACCCAGAGTGAAGGCGATGGCGGCGGAGGTGGTAGACACTTCGACGGTGATGGACGAGGCGGTAGTGGCCATGGTGATGGCAGTGGCTGCTTCAAGTGTGGTGAGAACGATCACTATGCCTGTGAATGCACCAATGGTGGTTATTGATCGCGACTTGAAGTCCTAACTGCTAATAAAAAGCAAAATTAACTGAAGGAATTTTTGTATATACAAATGACTCATTGAGTGAAAAAGAAGAGGAAGAGTGATTTATATAGCCGTTTCTCAAAGGGATACATTAAATTTTGTCCACTAATTATTAATTAAATTTAGAAAAATAATTATTGAATTATTGACTAATAATATATATAGTCAATACTATTAACTATAAGCTAAGATTACATGAATTTTGACTGGGAAAATTCGCTTATGGTTCACTAAGTTTACTTATCAAAAATAATATTTTCATTAATCATAAGTCCATAGTTAATCAATAATACTCAAAGGTAAGTGAATCACTAAAAGGGAAATTTATTAGTTTAGCTACACTACAACAAATATGATATATAACTACGAAATTATTAGTTACAACATGTAGTGTAATTACCTTGTATATTCGAGTTCTTTTTTGGACCAAATTTCTCTTTTTTCCGTTTTTTTCAATTCCATGCTTGAATTATTGACATATGACATGAATTAAATTTAATGACTAATATTTAATTTATCAAAGTAATTTCTTAATCATAATTTATATGATAAATACATTATATGTTAGGAAAAATAATTTATCTTCCTTCTTGTTTATCTCTCACGCAGGATATTTATCTTTCTTTCTCATTTTAAGTTAATTTTTTTATTGTATTTTTATTTTTTAACTTTCTCTTTAACATTTATTAAATTTTAACTATCCGGGAAGGAATATAGGTCATTTTTTTAATAAAAAATAAATAAATTATATTATTATAAAATTAGAAAATGATTGGACTTATTTTAATTTGATATAGAGTATTTAATTACTCTAATTTTATACTTTTTTTGTGTGTGGTACTTTATTTTGCATTTGTTGGTGTGAATTAATATGCTCCTCTTTTAGTTATGGAGGTAGGTCAAGATGACTAAATCACGTTAAATTTGAAACATTAAGGTGAATTTTGAATATGTTAAACCATTGAACCAACTCTAATTTTGTGTTCAAGAGATTTTATATATATCCTACCTCTGTTTTACTTAATCGATGCACAATTATAAAGAAAACAAACTACACACTGCCCCTTCATCTTTTCCCTTGTCAATCGAACAATGCAACCAAATAAAAATTCATTCAAGTGAGATTCTTATAAAAGAAAGAAAAAAATAATACAAGGAGGTAAACATAATTAAGAATCTAAATTAATATAACATTACTTCTATCATCTTAGCTTGGGAAATAAGAAAAAATCTCTGTATTATTTTTTTCCCTTACAAAAATCTAAAAGGGAAATTAAACTATTTCTCTTATTAACTGTGATGCATGGGATACTTGATAACAAATGTGGACAGTTTCACATGCTC